>VXBT01007442.1:716654-800098 GCA_013400235.1 Oriolus oriolus
GCGCCCGCGGGGCCATGAGGGCGGGCTCCGGCCATGGCCCATGGCAGCGCGGCGGTCATGCTGAAGTGCGTGGTGGTGGGGGACGGCGCCGTGGGCAAGACGTGCCTGCTGATGAGCTACGCCAACGACGCCTTCCCCGAGGAGTACGTGCCCACCGTCTTCGACCACTACGCAGGTGAGCGGGCGGGGGGCCCCGCTACCGCCGGGGGCGACAGCCGCTCTCTCCCCTCCCTTCTCCCTCCATCCCCCGGCGTTGCCCTGCCGGGGGGGCCGGCGGAGGGGTCGGCCGGGTTTGCCCCCCCCTCACCCGCTGTGTTTCTCCCCCCTCGCAGTCAGCGTTACCGTCGGGGGCAAGCAGTACCTGCTGGGGCTGTACGACACCGCCGGCCAGGTGAGTGCCGAGCGCTGCCCGCGGACCCCCGGCCCCGTCCCCCGCCGGGCGGCGATCCCGGCGCTGAAGTTATTCGCGGGGCTGTGGTCCGGGCTGGGCGGTTCAGAGACGAGTTGGCGGGGGTGGGGGGCGATTGATAAAATCCGACTTTAAAAGAAAACCATCGATCCAACCTCGATTCCCGAGGGTGGGCAGGCGGAGACGGGCTTTATTTTTAGCGGTGCTGGGGCCGAGGCGCCACGGCATCGCCCGGCGCTGGGGCGGGGGGATGCCCGGCGCCTGCAGGGCAGTGCTCCGGGCCGGGCATCGCTCCTGGCCAGCTCCCCCCTTCCCCGGGGTGCCGACCCTCCCGCCGGCCTTCGGGTGGGGAAATGTGCCCCGTTCAGCACAGAGGGCACACGCTGCCTCAGCCGCCTCGGGTCGGATGGAGAGCCAGGCTGCCGCAGCTTGCCTTGGTTGTGGTTTACAGCACTCAAATAGCTACAAAGAGTTGTTCCAACTAAAGGTGGAAAATAATAACGTGTAATTCTCAGCCACTGCCTTTGAGATAACCTGGGTTTCTTTTGCTGTCCCAGACAACTCAAGTGATTCATTTGGTTAAGATTATTACAGCCAGTTGTGAAAGATGCTGTGATGTTAGCATGGCTCTTAAGTAACTTCAGTGATGGATAAAATGCTGGATGTTTGGAGGGGTCACTGGCCTAGTGGTTTCTAAAGAGCTCCATGATTCGAGTCATCTCTTCCTTAGCTTAACTTGAATGGCACCAGCCACGGGCTGAGCATCGTCTCCGGGGTTAGAGTACTCCCAGCTTTCTGGGAATCCCTTATTTGAAACGGTTTGTGAGGGGCCTGACCCCAGGAGGTGCAGGCATCTCCCAAGGAGGTGCAGAGCATATACGGAAATGCAGCGTGGGTTTCTGTAAAGTTGTGTATTCCTTATATTAAAACTTCTTCTTGCAGCGTGAGCATGTGCTTTGGTCTCACATGACCTCAGACATGCTTCTTGTTGTAAAGAGCAACTAGTAAGATACTCTCACTGAAACTCGCATAGACTGAAGCTGTAATTTTTACCCATGTTATTCCTGTACTTAATTGAACAACTGCTGCCTGAATTAGTGTACCTTTTTAGATTTGCCTGTAAGCTCAAGTTAGGAAATCAGCATTTAACTGGTCTTTTATATCTGTGTTAGGCCTGAAATGAGTAAGAAATTAATTCCATGAGAATTGTAGGAAACAGCGCCATTTCCAGAAAGCTGATACCCTGAAGGGTCAGACTCTTCCCACAAAGACTGACTTCATGGTTGTCATCTCACTGACGTAAACACAAACTAGTCAAATTTGTGCCAGCGAAGTGCATTTCTTATTACTATCATAGTCCTGTTTTTCAATAGTAACTGGTTCAGAACACGGCTTTAAAATGTTGCCTAAGTAGGTTGCAAAGTGAGGATCTAGTGCTCAGACAAAGTATTTGGTTAGTGCACAACTAATTTTTTTTTTTATAATGAGCATTGGAAAGTGTGAAAGCGACCCTAGCACTTCTGTACATATGCATAGCTTATTTGGGGATGCCATCTCAAACTGCTTGTGCTGGGCTTGTTGCTGTTAATGTGAGTATGTGTTGTTAGCTCTGTAACCTTAACTAAAGTGGTTTTGTGGTATCTCACTCTGCCTGAATGTGCTGAGTGCAAACCCAGGGGGCCTTTGGCCTCCTCAAAAGTTAGTAGGGTAAACTGGCCAGTTTACAAAAAACAGCAAATGAAGGTGTTCCTGTTATACTAAGAAAAACTTTTCAGTTTGAAGCTGTATATAAAAAAAAGTTGAGATAAGCTTTTTTTTACCAGTTTCTGAAAAGCTTCATTTTGAATTCCAGGGCAGTTTTTGAGACACCTCGGAATAGATCTTGCTGGCCTGATTCAGAGGACCCTCAGTTCACATAGGCTGTTTTAATGAGGCTACCTTTACAGATATATCTGGTCTTGGCAAAACTACCTTTTTTAGTCAGAGCTGTGGTACTAATAAAATCTCTACCATTATCCCCATCCCACTTCAGCATGTTTGGGGAACTGGTGGACATCTGAGACTGCCCATGGGAGCCCCATTCCAGCATCCAGTACAACTAAAGAAGGGAGTCTATATCAAGATGCCAGTCCAGCAACTTCATTCAGTTAAAAGCTGCTTTGTCTGAGCAGCTGACAAGCCTGTCTTCCCAAAGCTATGCGGTAATAGAAAGCTTACATTAAAGCTTAAATACATATAGTAAAGAGCAGAAAAGACATGAGGTGATAATGTCTTCTCTGTGTTGAGGAAACAGCATGCTGTACCTGGTACATGCCTGCTGCTTCCACAGACTTCCATATGGATCAGATGCATTGCTGCCCAAAGTTGGGATTTCTGTGCCAGCATACATCAGTGCTTTTGTCTCTGTCACCCCCAAATAATTTTACTGTAAGATATTGGCCTGATAATATAATTTTATAAAACTTGGCTGTGCATGATCACTGTGGTATCTAAGCAGTTAACAATCATCAGCATGTTTATGCTTCCAGCTCTGGACAAAGTAAATAGGTACAATCTGCAGATCTCAGTTCAGGGGGAAGAGGAGTGAAGGGGGTTAATGAAAGTTCAGATAGTGACCTACTCTAAATCCATGCCGAAAGCCCTTAGCGGAAGAAAGATTAAAGACCTTTTGATTCATAGCTGGTGTACAGCAGGCTCATCACCCTGAAATACTGAGTTACCAGTGTGTGGGTCTCTTTAACTTGCGTGGTTATGTATTTAGCAACTTGTGACAGACTTTGCTTTGGCAGAGGAGTTGCAAGCTTTTGAGTTCATGCAGTACTCATTTCTAGCTCTCTTCTTCACAACACACACAGGATCACATGTAGTAACTATAACGATGACATAAGGCCTCGTATCTTCGTGAGTTTAAAGTAGGTTGAAAATAAATCTATTAAAATCCCATTTTCCCCCTGGTAATATATATAGCAAGGAAGAATGCTACTAGTGGTTCACAAGTTCAGTTTATACACAGGCCTTTGGGTGTGCGTGAGTTCAAGAAGGCTTTTCTCTGGCCAAAAATACTGAGGCCCTGGTTCAGCAGAAAATAGCCAGTACAGCTGCTGGGCAGTGGAGGCTCTGAGAGCCCATTTGGGTTTGCAGCTGTGGAGGCAGCCTCCTGTGTCAGGGAGGTGGGTGGGAATTCCTCCAGCAATTCCTCCCAGAGGTGGAGCCAGCAGCTCCTTTTAGCCTTGCTGCTTGCACTGGGTGGGCTTGGAGCAGGTCTTGGTTTCCCCAGAAGATGAGAACTGTGGAACCTACCTGTACTGAAGACTTGCATCAATGCACTGAAGTTTAAAAGTGAGGTGCTTGTGATATTGATGCTTGGATGCCTCAGGCTTTGCAGCAGCCTTGTCTGGGAGACTGTGTGTCAGTACTGCTCTTCACTGAACAGGGGTACATGGCAAAATCAGCTTGGGAAGAGAACCATGGCTTCATCAGGGGTCTGTTAGGGTCACCATGTTGGAGTGTTTTTGAACCGCTGGCAAGTGATTATCATTTTGCTCTTCCATAATAACAAAAGTAATACTGCCAACTCTCAAGATGTTAAACACTTTTGGAGAAATCTCTGCAAGCACTAACAAAGAGGTGTGCCACATGTCCCCTTGCCATGTCCCAAGTGGTCAGGATAAGTGGTAGGACACAGAGGAGTTGGCTTTTGGGGATTTTGCTCTATACTGAAGGCTGTTGTTTAAAATGGCAGTTGGAGTCCATCCTCCTGCCAGTTCCTTATGCTGTAGGATTTTCATTCATGGTGTCCCTTTCTTCTGGTGTGTGCTGACCACGTAAAGAGAGAAGTCTTGCTCTGCTCCTATGTCTTTGCTGTGAAGGATGGTTGGGACCCAGAGGAAGAATGGGGGAGGTGCTGTAGCAGAGCCCGTACTGCTCGTGTTGCTCTGGGAAGAGAGGTGCTGAGGCGAGGCATGGCTGCTTGGTGCAGGTTTGGCACCGAGCCAGCATCTGGGCAGTGCAGAGCGGGGTATGGTGAATCTTACTGCGGTGCAGTGCCTCATCATAACATTTATATTCCTCAGCATCACTTACTGTTGATACTAGGGGGGCCTGGTCAGACAAAGCTGAGGTAAACTGTGTTCCTTGGCTTTCTGCTTTTATACCTCTGCCTTAAAGGCCTTAGCATGTGGCCTGATACAATGAAGCCCTTGGTGCCTTCTCACCTGTCACCAGAACAGTAACACAAAACATGCTAAGCACAAGCGCAGAACAAACCACTTCTTCGCACATCCCAGCTCAGATGGTCACACTGGTTGCAGCCACAGCCATCTCAATTCATCTTAACACTGATTTTTTGGTTGTAACAGAAGCCCTGATGCTAAAGCAATTCTATGTTAAAGTTGGCCAGGCTGCTGAAGTGTGTAAAGCTAACTCAGATATTAGGGAGATGAGTGTCTGCATTAAGGAGAGGTGTAAAAACAAATGGTTATAAATGTGAAGGTGCCTGTGCGTGAGGTGTGGTTATTAAAATGGATGGTCCCTAAACCTGTGGTGGTTGCTATAAATAAATAGCAGTAATCTTTATACTCCTTGCTGGCTGTTTATCTTGGCTTTGGAAGGTAGCCCTGGTCTAGCCCTAGGTACCACTCCAGTCTCTTACTGAGAAGAGAGGCAGCTGCTGGTCTGTTGTGAAATAGAAATGTCCCTCCTCAGAGCACATTGCTCCTTCTGAGTTGCCCCTGCCAGGCAGCCGTAGCTCCAAATGTCAGCCTGAAGCAAAGCAGTCTCAAACAATGCAAAGCCTGCCACCCTTTACTGCAGAGGTGTAAACACCGAGACCTCCAACGTGATTTTGGCAGATCTAAACATGAAATGTTAGCAGCTAACATCCTGTCCCCTTTCTGCCCACCCTGCGCCTCCCTCCTCCCACATGCATTTTCCCTCACTCCCTTTACATGTCCCAGCCGAGCTGGCAGCTGGCACTGGGAGCCTGTGAGCTCATGAGCTCACTCCCGGCCCAGCGTGCTGGCCTATGAATAGCTCAGCCTCCGCTGAAGCTGCTCTGTGCCTCAGGATGTTGCCAGCCACGTAGTTTTAACAACTGGATGTACGCAGATAAAATAAAAACATGCCTAGATTCTTCCTTTGGAATTTAGGTTTTTCAGCATAAGAGGAGGTGAAGTGCCTGAGCTAATAATCTCTATATTTGGAGTTCTGTAGATAAGGGCTTAAGGAAAGACAGGCTTTCTCTTTAAAAGGAAAAGGACTTATACCTTCAGATTTGCTATTAAAAATGGCCTTGCAACAATAATACTCTCAGTGCAAAGCCTGCATCGAAACGCCTCCTTGTGAGCTGTGACTCATGCTTTGAAAGCACGGTAGCTTTCCTAGAAGGATAGGTAAGTACTGTTATCACCAGATGGGGAGTTGCAGAATAGGAGATGGTGTTCTGAGTTCCCAGAAGCATCCACCAGATAGATGTTGGAAACTCAAGACAGTTGCGTTTCATTTTTGGAGTGCCAAAAGCCCCACAGGACTTTTGAATATGTTAAAATCTTACTTCTGAGCTATGTTAAAATCAAACCTAAGGGATGCATTTGAAAATGTAGATCCAGAATATCTTTGCCACATTAACAGCAAGTTAATGGCAGACCAAAATAAAGAAAACAAAGCAAACCAAGTTTGACAGTTCTCTGAAACTTCCATTTTTGAAATGTTAAAAGCACATTTTTATGAAGACTACTGACCAAGGACAGACCCTTGCTAAACATTGATTACATGGCCAAGTAAAAAGCCCATGTTTTCCTGGGTGAAGTCAGTAGATATCTTTTAGTTTGTGACAGAGTTCTATCTGAATTTTACTAATGTTTAATTTCTTTGATGCACAGTGGCATCTTTCAGTGCTATCCAAACATCAGCAGCTAAAAAGGCAACACTGAATAGAAGCAATAGTTACTGCTCTTCCAGCACAATGTTATCGCATATCCTCTTACTTCCCAAGTTCATTTTAAGATGGTGTGTGCACCTGCACTCAGCTGAGTATCATATAATCTACAGCTGTGCTGCAGGAGGCAAGAGTGATGGAATGGGACAACTGGGTAAGGTAGCACGACTCGTGGAGTTTTTCTGATAGAGAACATATGAGACCCTGGGAATTTTCATCAGGTTCATACTCAGACTTCTCCTTTGAAATCTGTTTCCTTTGCAAAGAGCTCTCCATATTTTTGTAAAAAGGAGAAGTATAAAAAAATGCCCAGTTTTCATTTATAGCCTAACTCCTGATTCAGCCTCCAAACTACATCTTAAAAGAAAGTAAATATAATTTAGATGAGAGCGTTATCTCCGTAGCGCGGACCTGCAGTGTAAAAGGGCTTACAGCGTGTTAGGGTCTGATCCAAAGCTCTGTTAGCTGGCACCCTACTGCTGATTTCAGTAAACTTTGTTCCAGTTCCTTTATTAAGAACACATGGACAAAGTGGATGTAAAACCTACTTCAGCAATACCAAGGTTTTGTCAGTGCTGGGTATTCAAAATGATGAGTCAGCTATTCCTATCCACATACACCACTACCTAGAAAACCTAGGAAATTAAAATGGTTTTGCCCTTTTCTGCATGTGGGTTTTCTTTAAACCTTTGGCCTTTATGTATCTTCCTGTATCAAGCTTTCTCTGTATCTGTGGGGTTCTAGAAATTAATCTTTCATTTAAAGGTGAAAAGGATGTGCTTTTTCTTTATAGACACTCCAGGAACATGGTAATTAAGGAATAATATAAAGCACACCGATTCTGAATCCTGGAGTTCTATTGTGAATTATAAACTTCACCATCTCAAAAATGGATGCTTTGGGGCAGAACTTCAGGACTTTTTTTTTTAGGCCTCCAAATTAGCAGTTGCATTTCTAATAAACTGCTCCTCCTCTGATGAGAAAAAATGCAAAATAAGGACAGAGAGAAGAAGAACTGTGTCTTTTTACTGCTCTGTTCTGTGGTTTTATAAGCAGTCTATTTGTTTGAATTAGTGATTAGGTGAGCTGTGTTAAGAAAAATGTCTGAATGCTATGTAACACTTTCAGCAGTTCTGAAGAGGTTGTGTCATTTGACACTTTAACAGTTACTGTCCCCAGTCTGTTTTAATCCCGCTCCATGCTGCATCTGTGCTGTGGCACGCGTGCAGTAATTCTTTGCTATGCCTGGCACTCGCTGGTGTGCACATAAAAATGCAGGTGGCAGCATGATTCTCCAGAGCAAAGCAACATCTGTCAGCATCCTAGGTGAGTATATTGCTTCACATGAATAAAACAGAGACTCGGAGTACCTCAGGCAGCTTGTGCTCTAAATTAGATGCAGCCATCAATGCTTTAAGATCATCATTAGAATGAACTTAATGCTAGTTCCCTGTTGGTCTGATTTCCAGTTGGGATTCAGTGTGGGAGTCAACAAGGGATGGATGCCAGGTGTGACCTGGGATGCCTCTTTAGTTGTGACCAACAGATAGGCCAGCCACAGGCAGTGAGATGACTTAAAAATTCTTTATTTAAGAAAGAAAAAAACATAGGCAGTTTTTCAATTGCGTTAACATCTGCTGAGTGTTTTACCATGTTCTTCAATGGAAGCTGTTAGCCCTAGCAAATGGGACTGGATATAAAAGAAGGTGCAGAAGACTCTTAGGAACTCCTTTAATTCCAGAAACTCTTTCATTGTGATGTGTTCACTCAAGGGGCAGGATGGCCCTGGCACTCTGCTGAGAAGCTGTGTGATGGGAGCTAATCTTGAGGAAGCAGGGTGAAGCTGTAATCTTCTATCTGTTGCTGAGCACTGGACTGAAGAGTGTGCTTTTGGGGGTTATTTGTAAAAGGTGACAGGGAGTGGGACACCTAACTGATCAGTCTTTATATAGGTAGCAAATTAAAAGACATGTCTGATATGATATGGATAACTGTATTAAACCAACTTATTCTATGGGCTGTTTTGCCTGTGAGAACAGGTCATATTCTTCTGTGAAAATAAAGTGAGAGAACTCATCTTTCCTAAGAGCAGGTTCTGCAGAGGATCTGACCAGATCTTCCATGTCAGGGTGCATTTTATTTTTTAACTTTGATTTGCTATATCTGAAAGAATGGAAAATCCTGACTGTTCATGGCTGCAGACACAACAACTGGGGCGAATTCCTTTCCTGGGGAAAATGGAAATCCGGTGTGGAAAGAGTGCTGTTCATGAAGTCACTGACAGTGAGAAAGAAATGCGCTGCAGGACTGAGATTTCTCATGGGCAAGGAGTGAAAGGGTTTGTCCATGGCAGCTACTCTGCCACTTCCTAGGAGCTCCATAGTGGCTAGGCAGCTGGTTTAAGTGAAGGTCTTCAAGTGCAACTGTGCTTGCAGTCAGCTGAATACATGTTCTGTTGATACAGATGCTAAAATAATAAGCCCTATAGAGAAAATTCAGGGACTTTCACTTTTAGAAAACCCAGAAGAAACCAGCAAGTCTAAGTTCTCATGGTGATGGAGAGAAGGGAGTGTGCTATTGAGACCATCTAGGAAAGTAGGTTAGCATCACCACATGGCTAGATGTAGCGTTTGGACAGAACTGAATCCCACATTAAGGCTAGGATCAAATCTGATCACTTAAAGGCAATTTTGTGTATAATAAAAGAAATATTCTGTCCTTCCTGTCTCTAATGCTCTAAAATCCATCTTACTAGGCTCTATCTTCCAGCTAGTTATTTCTCTCTATCCAGAAAAGCTTTTCAGACATGTAAGCAGCTGCACAGTTCTCAAATATGCTAGGAGGAAAGTTTTGTTAAAAAAAAAAAGGTAATTCACAAACCCTGGGCTTTTTCAATGTATAATTCATATGTCCTTTGAACAGTCCTCCTCACAGGAATTCAGAAATGGATTTAGATCAGTTTACTTCATTTTTAGAATACAATGGAAGAGCACTTACCCTGCATTCTTGCTGCCTTTTCTATAAATTAAAAATAGATGCTGGGCCCAAACCAGCAGCTTTTTGCACTCTCTGGGAAACCTGTGCAAACAAACCACAACAGGGCAATTCTGCTTTCTTTAGCAATGCAAGCTGTATCCTCAGAAGCCTGTAAAGAGACAGAGGGTCTGTAGTGCACTTTTCCCCTGCAGCCAGGGAATAATCACTGCATCTTTCTTGTTTTCTGTGTTCAAAAGCTAGGGGCTACAGATGTAGGCAACTGAAAAATCAAATGCAGTCATCAGCGTAGCAGAGCTTGGGTTGCGGAACTGGACAAGCAGATGTTTTATGGCAATGCAGTGTCAGGCCAAATTGCAGCTTAATGCCAAATGGTCCTGCGTTAATAGTGCCTTGTGAATGGCAGTGCCAGGAAACAAGCATCCTGGGGGACGCTCCACCCTCCTTCCTTGCAAAGGGTTACAGTGTTGCACAGCCCAGACTTAAAAATTTGAAGAGCGTTTTTTAGCCAGGGAAGCAATTTGTGCTTGGCATGGGGCAGTACAGGCCACTTCCCTCTCTCTCCTCCCCCACCAAGCATCTCATAGAATCAGAAACCACAGGGTGATTCAGCAGAGTGAAGTCTGTTTCCTGGTGTGCTTCTGGAGTAAGCAGTTGCTTTCAAAGCCTTCAGAGGCTTTCCCTGGTGCTTATGGCAAAGCTTCAGATCAGTCTTTAATTCCAAACAATTTGGGGGAGATGGCAAGATGTGCCCAGAGGTAGCTGTGAGCTGTTACTGAGTCTACACGTTATGTACAGCAGTCATTATGGTTCACTTGTTATGTTCTCCAAAATATTACAGGGGGCCTTCTGAAACAGAAACTTATTCTCAGGGAGGAAAACTGAAAAATGCAGTCTTGAAGGATAGCTTTGAAATGCATTTCAAAAATTGAAATATGGCAATTCATAATGAGAGAGGACTTCTGACTCTTGTTACTATGAAATGGTTAAAACTTAAGACTTTTGCCTTGGATTTTACTCTGCAAAACTCTGCCTCACTCAGCCCCTCTGAGCAGTAGTGATTTACCCTTTGCTGCATGAAGGTTGGATTCCTCTAGCAACTCTGCCTGATGTCTATTTTTGGCTTCCCCTCTAAAAACAGATGGTTGGGAGTGAGAACCTCTTCTTATGATTGCTGTTGTAAGCTGTGAAAGCAACAGATGGTTGCTAACACAGAGATTACAAACCCAGAGGTTTTGAGCTCCAGTTTTTCTTCCAGTGGTGCAAGCTTTATTTTGTTTCCATCCATCCACTTTATACCTCTTGGAATAGAAATAGGTTTATCAAGGGTATGTCAGTGTAACAACTGGAGATGCACTGTTGAAATTTCATTCCTAAGCTGCAAAACACATAAAATAATTAATTACTGTGGTACTGTCAGAACAAGACACTGAGTGTGGATTAAAGCATGACACATCTTAGGTCCACGTGTCACTGTTAATGACACACCAGAATTTGGTTTCTCCTATTTTCTTAAAAACACTAGCAAGGAAATAAAAATCAAAACAGACAGATCTAGGTTAACATTGTCTTTGCTACTTGCAATGGCAGATCTGAGAGGTGTGAACTTCCTCAAAGGTCTTGGTCAAGGTGTGGGAAGATATTGGCTGCAAAGGACTAATTGCCTTTCATCTCTCCAAAGTGGACAGAGAGACCCTAATACCATTACAGATGAGAAGGAGGCCTGTGGTCTCACATTACTGACAGCAGGGTAAGGACCTCTGTCTCTGTGTCCATCACTTTAACTTGAGCCAGGAGTGTAATACCATAAATCAGGGAAGCTACAAGGTCTCTAGTATGACAGAATCTCTGTATGCCTGCACCTCTCATTTCAGTTTTCTAATAAATATAAGGAAGTAATGCTTTTTGTGGGTCAAGAAGGTTGTCCAGAAATTATTATACTCCACTTTGTCTATTTTTTAAAAAATATCCCACTGCACATAAGCTGTGTACATCAAAGGCTTTTGGAGTGCTTTGCAAAGACTAATGCATTATTAAGCTCGAAAACCCCTACAGATGGGAAGATGCAAATAGAGAGAGGATAATGATTTGCGCAGGACTACATACAGTGCCAGTGGCAGAGTTAGGAACACAATTTGTGTGGTTTTAGCTGTGTCTCTCAGCTGATATCTATAGAACTGGGCAAAAGTATTAGTCCAAAATCAAATGCATGACTTGAAATTGGGCACTGCATTCTGCTTTTGGCCTGAGCAAACCCGTGAAATGAGAAGAATATTATAATGCTCTGGAATTGCAATACCATTCTTCAGTCTGCATACAAAAAGTTTCTCAAGACCTCTGTTTTTGAACAGGTAAACGTTGGAAATAGCCAGATTTTGGACACGTTAGAGCAAATCCACTTCACCATCCAAAATACAGTATTCAAGAACATGGCAGCAGAAAATCTCAGGCAGATTATTAGGTACTGTAACATAGAAAAGGAGACCTAAAGGACAGATTTTAAGGAACCAAGATAAAGGCAATGCTAGACATACCTGCAGCCTATCATAAGAAGACATGGTAATTTAAAAGTCTGAACTTCCGTTCTCCACTCTAAAAACGAAACGCCCCATTTGTAGTAGTTGAGAAGCCAAGTCCTTAGTTCCTCCATCTCATCGCCTTCTTCATGTCTGTTTTGTAGTGGCAGCTGTCCTGGGTTTCCACAGGGATACTAGGGAAATGATGAACGGCCCTGCTGCAGTGTCATGTCTTTTAAAGGGATCACAGGTCCATACAACATTAATTAAGCCAACATTCTTGTGTCCAATTTTGTTTGGAGTTATTACAGCCCTCGTATTTTCTATCTGTATTCACCTGCTTCAGCAAACAATTTTTTTTAAACTCTACAGTATGTTGGAGAATGAGCTGTTTCACTATTATAGCCTGGAGTTTTTGAGACTTATACTAACTGTTTAGATCCTTAGGGGCTTTCTTGCCCATCTTATTCACATTCTTAAAATATTCCTACTAATATCCTTAAATATTTTTAAAGCCTAAGTATATGTGCAGTGCCTCCCTCACTCAGATTGTCTAATTAGTCTAATTGCTGTATTGTGTGGTGTGTACATGCACTCAAATAGGAATTTATGTTGACTGGCTAGTATAATCAATTTTGCTGTTGCATTTAATTTTATAATAAACCACATTTATTTCCCTTACACTGGATTTGGGAAATAAATTATAGTTGAAGCAATAAGATTTTTCCAGGCTTCTCTAATATTAAGTGTAAATTAATTTGGTATTTCAGATTCTTCTACTAATTGCAGCAGTTATGTTGGCCCAATATATCAGAGGAAGTTTACAGGTTTTATTGCTGTTTCTGAGGGGCTGTTGGGAGGCAGACGGAGTCTTTAAGCACAGATGGCCTACTAGATGTTGACAAAATTTAAAAGGTTTCTCTCAGGAGGACTCAGGACCAGTCCAACCGTGTGGTGGGACGCTTTGTTAGAACTACTGCCACAATTAATATCGATGCAAACCTAATGTTCAGAGCACAGACAAGATTTAAAGGAGAGCCTGAGAACACTGACATGTTTCAAGCACGACTGGTGGGTATATCCAAATTCTCTGATAATTTAAGGAAGCATAAATGCAGTGAAGCCACTGTAGCAAATACCACACACATCTTTGGCTGTGGTACATGATGTATCCAATCACATTGTACTTGCCTTCAGTTTAACTTCTTAATTACACTGGATGGACCCACAGCTTGCCCAGTGCAAGTGGGACAGGGTATAAATCAAAAGGCACATAAACAAATGGAGGAGCAGGAAAGGAGTTCAGACCTGAGACTGGCTTTAGGAAAATTATTAATATTTGCTATGAATAAAAGGTCCGCCTGTTATTTGAAATGGATTAACTAGAGAGCTATTTTAAGGTTAATGGACTAACAGTAATATCTGGTGACAGTGAAATGCTTTCTCCATTCCAGCATTTAGTGCAGACAGTGTTCTAGTTATCCTAATCCAGACAGAAGATTTTTAGAAAATGTAGAGTATAGGGATGGCAGCTCTTTGGTGGTAGGAAGACATTACAGCTTTAAACTAGATTTCTTAAAAACACAACCTATTCACTAATATCCCACATATGATTTAGAGCTGAATTTGAGAGCAACTGACGGATCCACTGCGTGTTCTTTCATGCAGATTTTGTACTCCAGGGAACAGAGTAATTGGCAGTTGGGAAGCTTCTTTTAGGATTTTGATCTCCACCCCAGAAAACAGAGTGCAACCCTGAGCAAGATCTAGCTATATTCAGTAGAAGTGAAATGTAAAATCCATGCCTAAAAAAGCAATTGAATGTTGAAGAGTTTCAACTTCCTGTGTTGATGTTCTTGAAGTTATTTCTGCTTTCTATGATGAACGTCCACAGATTTGGAAAAGACAGAGTTACTGGTTTTTTCTTCTGAATCAGGGCAAGCGCCTGACACTGGGCAGGGAAAAGGCATGTCAAATGCTGTAGTTTCACAGTGGTGTCAGTTACTGTGATTGTGGAATTGGGAAGCCATGTTAACAATTAAGCGTGCTCTAGCTAATTGACAAGCCTGTGTACAAAACTGGCGGTAGAGTGGATATTCAAAATGGCACAAGAGCATGACAAGTAATTATCACCTCCTTGCTACTGCAGGATTTCTGCCTGTGCTTGTCTTTCCTCCAGTTCAAGATGAGAATAACAGCTCTCTTCCCATAGCTGTTGACTTCCAAATGGAAAGATGGGTCTAGCAGAAACTGTTCTGAGGAAGTTCTCACAGCTTCTCTGAAATTCTAGTGACCATGTTTAAAACCTAACAAATCAATGAAGGGTGTTTTTGAGGGTGTAACTGTAGGTTAATAATCTGGTAATGTGGCTGTTGCCAAGGAAACAAAAATTTAATTTTCTGGCTCATTTCAAACATGGACTTGAATTACATTTCTGTCTCTATGTTTAATGAACAAATTATTCCATTATTTGTGAGATTTAATTAAGATGGGGAGTTTACAAGGGGAAGAGGGAGACTGCTGCAGCAGCCGTAATAAACTGGTGTTTACTGTGGAAAGTATAAATCCAGCATTTGTCAGTGTCTCTGCAATGCCTGGGCTCAGTCTTAGTTATCTACATTAAAAAAGCCACCAAAACCCTATGGTAGGAATGGTAAGGCATTGGTTCACTGCCAAAGACCAAAGGAAGCCTTACAGAGAGAAGCTGGGGCATCTTCCTCCAGCTGTTAGCTAAAACACAGGACAAAAATCCACTTTCTCCTTTGCTAGAGAGAACTTTGATTTACAATACGGGCAATGCTCCTAGGTACTTGTCTTGCCACACTATTGTATGCCCTGGCAGTAGGACTGCTGGCTTTAAATGCTGTGCCTCTAAATGTCCGAAACAATCTTTTCACACTAACTCCTGCCCCAAACCCCCAACAAACAAACAAACAAACAAAGGCATTAATATTCCCCTGATAGTGTTCTTGATCCTGAATTTCTGTTCCTTCTGATCCTTTGCTGGGCTTGCTAATAGAAAGCACAGTCTGGACAAAAGAGGTCCCTTCTGATCCTTCCTACTGCCCTGAACACTAGCAACAGGACTGAAAGGTTTCTAAGAGACAAAGAAAATTCTAAGGAGGGCTTTAAATATCACCTCTATGTATGATCCAAAATAGAACATTTAAGTGCATCAAATAGCCTTAATCTAGCCTAGCTTTGCAGAACATGAATGTCAGCAGTCTCATCTGCTCAACTCTCTACAAATACTAATCTTTGCAAGTATGTTTGAACCATAAGCCTTTCGGTTTTATTCCTTTAATAAAAACTTTTAAAATGGTAGTCTTCTGTATATTCTCATAGGGAAGCAAGTTTCTATCAGTATTAACACATTTTTCAAAATATTTATATTCACACGTAGTTATCTTCATACATAGATTTTGCTCTAACAGCGACACTAACTAACCTGGAATAGTTTTAAACATTCAGAAAGTTTGCCTCAACAGCCTTCATGAAATACAAATACAGTTTCTGAATGCAACTGTTAAAATTAACAAAATACAGGCAACAATTTAATATTGCAGATAACATAATTTTTCTTCCTTAGGAAGACTATGATCGTCTGAGACCTTTATCTTACCCTATGACCGATGTCTTCCTTATCTGCTTCTCAGTGGTAAACCCTGCTTCATTTCAAAATGTGAAGGAAGAGTGGGTACCGGAATTGAAGGAATATGCACCTAATGTTCCCTTTTTACTAGTAGGAACGCAGGTATCTTTGGTTCTGTTCTATTTTATTTAAACAATTAGGATCACTGTACGGTGTCTTTTCTCTGGGCTGGAAGTTCAGGCCCAACAGGACCTGAGCAGTAGCTCCTTCTGCCTTTGGAGGAACAACCCTTACAAGTGGCAGAAAAACCCAGATATGTGTTGTTCTCCAATAAGCTATCTCCATTTTGTTAAGAAAACTTACGTGCATTGCAAACAAGGTGGCAAGATTGGTTGCATGTCTCCCATGTGACTTTAAAACAGTCATGGGACTTATGGACAAGAATTGTCTGCTCATGCCCATGTTACTGGAATTACTTGAGTCTAAAACTATTAGTCACATGCAACATTTGCTGAAGCAGAGGAGCAAGGGGAGAAGTGAGACAATTTCCTCTTGTTTCTTGTGGGTAGTGGACTGGGCTTCATTTATGAAATGACCCACATGTTGGTGTTACCTTTGGGTTAATCTTTCTGCCACTGCATTTGGTATTCTAAGATGATCACATCTAATTGAAGAGCTCAGTTACAGAATAAATGTTTGTTCCTTCTGAATTAAAGGTTCACAGCTTAAATACAGGGCTTTTGAATCAGGAAGGGTCCATGATTTGAATCATGACATGACTCCATTTTTATAGCGATAATATTCCATTAAATAGTTCTACTTTAAAAAGAGGGTGTCATATTGCCTGCTGACTTTTGTTCAGAGGAAGTATTCCCGCATGACTTCAATCTTTCTTGCTAGATTGATCTCCGTGATGACCCAAAAACTCTGGCAAGACTGAATGATATGAAAGAGAAGCCCGTATCTGTGGAGCAAGGACAGAAGTTAGCGAAAGAGGTAAACTGGATACTCCTAAATGAAACCAAGTAACAAAGAACAACAACAAAACTCTCCTATTTCTACTTGACTTTGTCTTCCTTTGCCACTTTTTGCATATCTTTTAGCAGTCCACATATGAAACCTCGTGACTGCTGACCAGTTAACAATACTTACTTACATTAATGAATATAGGTAACAAGCAGACCTGTGTAATTACACTTTCTTGTTAGTAGTAGTTCTAATTTTCAGTGTAGATACTTGTAAAAGCTCTACAAGCTATATAAATATTAGTCAAAAATAATTAAAATCCACAGACTGGTTGAGGTTAGAAGGGACCTCTCCTGATCAAGCAGAATGTTGGAAGCATCTTTTAGGAATTGTTTGAGAATGTTATACTACCATTTTAACTACAGTGTGGATAATTCTTACCAGGACACTTACAGAGCCTTTATTTTTGAAACACAAATGGGTCACGTAGTTCTTTTTTGCTCTTTAATTATCGAACATATCTTAGGCCCCAACTGCCAATCTAAAAACCTTATTTGTTTCCTATATAAACCAACCAACTTAAATACCTTCCAGATCTTTGGATGAAGCACAACTCTTATTTTCTCCTACAGGGGGGTACATATGCATATAACTTTCTTAGACTGAGGCCAAAGATTGTAATGTTGCTATGGGGGGGGGAAGAAAAAAAGCAGAAGTGCACAGATGGAATTGAACAGCTGAGACGTACTGCTATTGAAATAACTTATTTTCTTGACAGATAGGAGCCTACTGCTATGTGGAGTGTTCAGCTTTAACACAGAAAGGACTGAAGACTGTTTTTGATGAAGCTATTATAGCCATTCTAACTCCAAAGAAACACACAATGAAGAAGAGAATAGGCTCAAGATGCATAAACTGCTGTTTGATCACGTGAGAGACATTTGACAATGGCCAGGCTTACTGTGAAATTCTACTGATTTTAAATACAATGCATTAAGTACATAGTGAATTTGTTACAGGTTTGAAAGCTAAACCTACGATTCTGCCTTCTACAACCAGTGAAATCCAGAGGATTAAAATCAAACTCAATGAACTTGTAATAAGAAGCCACCACATCTGTTACAAATATTTTATTCAGACTGGAAGGTACAATCTCTCAGGGTTACACAGTCTAGAGGAAGCAAAAACTGCACCATGCTGAAATGGCATCTGTGTGATTTTATTGAGTGGAGATGCTTGGCCTGAAATACTTTAACTGAATTTGGACAGTCTTCTGCTTTGACTATATATATATATATATATATCTTAAAAAAAACAACTTTTGCACAGTCTGTATGGAATCTGCACAAAGAAATACCTTGTCTCTCTTTGCTCCAGTTATCTGCTTTTGTATGTAAGCTGCTTCCGGTTCCAGTGTATCCACAGAGGTGCAATAATCAGACCAGCCATATAGCCAAAGGTAGCTCCGAGGGAACAGGAAATGGGCCATACCTGAGGGGAGAACGCAAGGAAAAAGCAGACAATGAGGAAAAGGTCTGTGGTTTTTTGTACTTCATGAGCACAAAGTCTAGGTACTGAAAGACAGTAGTCTTATTCTACTTTAATGCTTGATGTGCTTTCCTAAAAATGCCAAAAGCGTAACAATCATCGTCATGAACACTAAATGCTGTTGTACAGTTTTTAATTAATATGCATTAAAATGTAAGCAGGCTTCTGGCTATTGCAGACTTTAGTTTGATAGTCCAAAAACTATGTGAAAAAAACCCCCTTAGAAGTATTTATATCCCCAGAAGCATTCAGCTGACCCAACTTCCTACTCTGCTGCATACATTTGGATACCTACAGATTTCTCAGCAATTTTTCCTTTCAATCTCTCATGGTGTTTTGAAACTTCTAGGTATGTATAGATGAACTAGTATTCAAATAAGGCCAGAGACTGAGATGGATAGAGGTTTGTTGGCTTTTTTCCTTGTAAAGTATGTAAAAGGATAAATTTCCCTCTGGCTAGCAGTAGGGAGGAAACATAAATTTGGAAGCTGACTGAACATCTTGCACCCAGATCATCAAACTTGTAGTAAGCCAGTTATGTCAAAGAGAGCTTTAATTGTAAGCTCTATTTTCTAGTATAAGAACAGGAACCCAACTCAATAGAGCTGACTCACTTTAACAAACCATCTTGTACTGAACCAGAGTAGTAATGGAATTCTCCCCTGCCCTTTATTTTTTTAATTGGTATTGATTTGCAGGGAGGAGTGGCCAAACCAAGACTTAACCAGTCTGTCATCAGATGTAGCTTACAGTACCAGTCCACTACATCCTGCATTTGATGAAAGTCTCAACTAAGTGGTGATTAAAATATTTATTGTAGAATAAACAGAATTCCCAGGCCTCTTCAAAGTTCTCCTTTGAATTTTTTTTTTTTTGCAAGGATAGTTTTGCAGTTCCTGCTGTACAGTGCATATTCCTAAACAAAGTACAGACTGGACTCTCCTATTCTTTTGTTTTTTAAATTAAGGGGGATATTTCCCCCCTCTGTAGTACTTGAGACTGAGAAATGCACTAGACAATAGAGGAAATATCCCAATCTCCAGCCTTCTTTTCTACTTCACTTTGACTTGCAATTCATGAATATCAAATGAACTTACTCTTAACAGTCCTGGTTCCTCCCTTCATTCACTTTCCTAGCTCTGATTCTTCTCTTTACTTCATCGTCACTTAAAAGAATATATTTATTCACATCCTTTGATCACAGGAATTTTAACTATGAACAAGAGTAATGTATTTTGTCCTCTGCTCTTTCATCTTCAATCTCCTCAGCTGTTTCATCTTCACATTCCTTAGTATTTACAGCTTTATGTGTTATTTGGAGGTCTTAAGGAGTGTAGCAAAGATGACTATTACACAAGGTGCCTTAGGTACTCTTTACTGACCTTGTTTCATTCTTTCATTTTCATACATTCTGTGTCTGCTGCTTGTTTTTGTTGCTGAGTCTTTCAGCAGTTGCCTCTCAAGCCAAAGATTTGCTTGTTTTCATTCATTTACTGTGTATCGTAGATCATCTATAAAAAGCCTTGAGAGGCTTTGGCATGGTAAGGTACTACATATATTTGAAACTCACATAAGTTTGTGGCCTTGGCTAAACTTACACTTCAGGTGGATCTTTTCAACTTTTAAATGAAATGTAATTATTTCTAGCATTTTGCATATTACACACGTCTAAAGGACAAAACAATAAAGAAGTCCCTGAAACCCTTCTGCTCACTCAGTAACATTCAGTTGGAACAAAAGTCATACTTTCTTATCCACTGATGAAGTCAAATACCACTCTAATATCCACAAAACTATGGACAAAGGCTTCTTAACTCGGTGGTGCTTTTACATCAAATTTGCTGAGTGATCAATGATCAATCCTTCATTAAATTTTTACCTACATTAGGTGAATTTGTAGTTGCCTATTTGCTTTTCAGAAGTATAGGTAGATGATGGACTCTGAATTGATCATATTCCCCTAACTAGAGAGTGAATATCCCTGATGACCCGATGACCCTGTATATTGTGCTATTTTGTGTATAGTGGGTGATTACTGGTATGATTAAAAAGATCTCTGATGATTGTTTGTAGCCTCTTTCACCTGACTGAACTGCAACTTGAGATGTGGTTTTTCAATAGCTGTGTAACTTTTAATATTATTATGCCTCTGTCTGTCTTCTAAAACATTCAATTTTTGCTTTAGTTTTTAAAAATCAGTGTTACCTTACATAAGTTTCAGCCTCTCTCTCTTAACAGTTGGGTCTCTGACCTCTGAACACTCATGAATGGCAGGTGGCAAAGATAGGGAACAAAGGGAAGAAACCATAAAACACTCCATCTCCCCATCTATGAATAAGACGCAAAGAGATACCACCTTATCCCTTCTAGTGGCATGGAACAGAGAAGTACTGGGCCAGGCACTTGTTCTTACTGTGCTGCTTGGATGGCTCAAACTACTTCTGAAGGCAGTTTGATTGGCCTTTTGAAAACTCCCTACGCACAGCAGTTAAAAGCCTGGGCTTAAGAGCACTGCTGTTCTTATGCCATTTTCTCTAACCCTCAAGACGGGGCAAAATCCACTAACAAACAAGTAATAATACCAGTTTTGCACCTTTTATTCTTGACTGATGGCTTTTAGGCTACATATAGCCCGACGCACCCATGGATATATCTAAGGCAGCAAGTTGTCCAAGACAGATTAAGATATGGCTCTTAAGCACATTGGCTGCACTAAAATAACATCACTTTCACATGCTTTTGACTGTCTATGAAAATGGGTTGCTTTTTTCTGTGGAAGTGGGTTACTATTTTGTATTAGCTGCTGGCCTCATTTTTCTGAGGCTCTCACTTTCTTCTGGACCTTTTTAAATGACTTTGACTTACTCAATTGGCCTGCTTTTGCCCTGTCTTTCATATTATCTCAAACTTGGTTTAACGTCCTTGACTTGGTATGAACTGCCTGTAAGTGATAAAAATCTAAGGAGCAAATATCTGTCTGCCTGTTCCAAGAGATTCCATTCTGCTTGCTTAAAATATGCAACTTGTAATACACCCCTCTCGTGCCCTGAGAACTTTTCAGCACAGTTCCTTCTACTTCATGCTTCCCTTCTGGCTTGAGGAAGCTGACATACCCAGCCCCAGTACTGATGTCATGTCTGGGCTGGGTCAGCAGCAAGGGAATAAGATGTTAGGCCACATGGCCTAGCTGCACTTCTGTTGAGGGGAAAAAAGGCTGATGTGAAGAGAAAAGTGTGGGGAGCACAGGAGATAGAACAGAACATTTTAAATCAAATTGTCATGAAATGCCTTATCTGTCTCAGCAGCTGGGAAGCATCAGCTACCATTCTCACAGCCTAACACAAGAATCAGTTTACATGCCAAATGCATGATGAAAAGGGCAATTTTAACAACCTGTAGATGATTACTAGGAACCTGAACAGCAGCTTGGCAAAAAACAAATCTTAAGAACAAAAAATGCATTTGAAGGGATGGAGCATGAGCCAGTGTTTAATGCAAAATGATTCTGACTTCTGCTGTTAGCGTAAATTTTCTTTTTGCATTTTCATCTGGCAGCAGTGTTAGGACTTCCCAGGGATTTCTTTAGGCTAGCTAAATAGACACTGCAGAACTGCAAGGTTTTTAGTATATATTAGAACTCACTTTAAGAATAATGACTCAGAATAGGAATTGCCAACCTTTCAGGACACAAATGAGCTAGTTTCCTCAGCATTCTTTAGAACACCTAAGGTTCTAAGATGTGAGAATGCTTAGCATATTGCATGGAAAGCAGAGCATGTTGCAGGATCCAGCAAGGTATCTAGCTCTGCTGGGCTGTGCATGTAGCTAGTTAGACCAGAATTCTGACTGCATGACAGTTTTGTCATCTATTACAAGTCTGTAATTTGCATCCCATGCAAGGGGTATTACATAGACATTGATAAGGACATAAAGGCCAGATTCTTATAGACCAGAGGAGCAACACAATGTTTTTAAAGATACTATCAAGTAAGCAGCTGCCTGCTGGAACTTTCATTATACAAATGCAAATACAGTGGGGCAATCTACTGTACTTATTTGTTTTTAGTAAATTTAAGAGTGCTTTTCTCATATTCTTAAACACGATTTTTGTATGCTTACTGTTTCAAAAGACCCATTTCTGACTGTCAATTAGAAGGCTATGTAATTATTTTTGTTTCATTTTAAACTGAATAAACGAGCACAATTATTTTCCCTCCCTGTTTCTAACATGCCTTAAATTCCTAATTGTTTAGTCTGTACTGTCTTAAAAACTTCAGTACATGCCTTTAATCTATTTTGGTTGCATGCACATGTTAACTACAAGTGTCTTATCACATTGTACAGAATGTGTGTGCTGACAAGCACACACCAAGAAGAAAGTGTGAGGTTTTTTTCAGGCTGGCATTTGTAACTAGAAGTTGGTTTCATGGATTTGTGTTCTAAAGTTACAGCAAGCATAACTGCCTTTGATCTCACCATTAACGTTTACATTGAGAAAACACATTATTAAATAAACAATGATAACCACACTAAAGTGGAACAAGCTTCTACCTCTGTTTAAAACAACTCCAACTGCACATTATCCCTTCTTCTCACATTAAGCAACTTCTCTTATAACAAAACTTTCGCAGTAGGTAGTAGATCCAAAAAGAAATACAAGAAGGAAACTCTCTGAGCTGTGTTAAGAAGAACCAAAGTAGTGTGAAAGTTTATAGTCCCATTTCAGCTTACTTGAGTAAGCACTAAGAACTGTACCCAAGATTCTCCAGATTATTTTTCAGGCTACAAATGTCTGAGAGGTATCTAAGGCTAATATTTACAGTCATATTGGCTAAATTACGTGGCAGTCAGTCAACTCAGGTGAACTATATCAGCACCATCTATTATGTTTGCAGTATCCATTATGAAGTAGGAATATAGCAATTTTACTTCTACCTAATGATAACACTGTAAGCAGAATATTATTCCAAACTCACTTTTTACCACTAGTAACAGGTACTACACATCAAAATTATGCTACAAAAAAACGAGATGTATGGGAGGGCATGCACCCAACAAACCCAGAGACATGTTTTAAAAGTCTGTTATCAAAACATGTAATAAACCCAGGAACTTCCCAGTGAACTAAATCCAGTCATTGTCACTGACAAATGCTGTGTCTGGAATAATAGTTCCACCACATAAAAAGTGTGCTGATAAAGTTGTGGTCTTTAACTATACCATCTTGTTCTGTAACTACTTTTCTCAGGCTGAGTAGAGAAAGGATGTGTCTACCAAGTCCTACATATCCCCTTCTGTTTCAGTGGTGGTGTGCTTTAAGGTTCCACTTCTCAGTGACACATGAAGCTAGGATCCTGATCACATGTGGTTATTAAAAGTACACCATCAACTTGAAACAGGCAATCTGGAAAAATGAAGCAACTGTAACAAAGGAAGTTATTTTCTATTTCTTTGTAGAACTGTCCTAGCTAACTGTAACCCTTACATACCCATCCTGCTTCAGCGGCCTAGAGGCAACTGGAGATGGATGTACAACTCTTTAAATTGTCCAGAACAGCCTTATTTAAATGATCACAACAAAGTGTTGCAAACTATTTTAAAAATTGCTGAAAAATAAGATAACAAAACACTGGCAAAATTAGTCTACCAGTCTAACTGAAACATGCCTGGCAGAACAGGTCTTGGAAAGTTTGTTGGTTTGGGTTTTTTTGGTTTTAATACAGAAATTTAACTACTGTAGCACCTAACCTGCATTCCTGTAAGGCAGTTATCTTCACCTTTATCTGAGATAGGCTGAATTCTGCAGACCTGCAACCAGGAACAACAGCAGACTAGGCCTCCCTGACCAACTGTTTTGCATAGTTACAAATTTTTTGTTAAAGCTAGCGGAGGAGTAACACACATGGCATGTTTAAAAGTTGCTTTAAGAACAACAACAGAATAATGAAAAACAATGAATCATAGGACATGAACTGACTTTCAGCAATATATTTTATACTT
The DNA here is from genome assembly GCA_013400235.1 of Oriolus oriolus. Lineage (NCBI taxonomy): Eukaryota > Metazoa > Chordata > Aves > Passeriformes > Corvidae > Oriolus > Oriolus oriolus. Next base: position 740,615 of record VXBT01007442.1, read on the forward strand.
CTAACAGAAGTGCTTTATATATTTTTCATTTCCATTCTCAAACATTATTCAGATAATTAATGTTAGTTTATTTCTGAAACAATATTCTGTTCCTGTTAAGTAATATTTACTTAGCATAAAAGTTGTTGTGTGCTTAAAAAAATGCAATTAACATTATTATTTTTAAGGGTAGAGAGGCACATTAATCTGAATATCCCCTGTATGCAATATTTTTCAAACATAAACATGGAAAATAAAGTGAAGATTTTCTGAGACATCTGTATTTATCTCAGTTTTGTTGCATGTCACAAGAGGTACGTATAAAGAAGCAATGTGTTTCCTTTGGTTTGTAAATAACTCAGGATGAAGTAGCATTTGGGCTTTAGCCATTAGCACATGAACTGGAACTCGTTACGAAATTCATCGTCAGGTTTGCTCCACAGAATCCTTAAGTACTTTGAAGTAAAAGCAAATTCTAGTGAAAGATGCATAGGACACTGACATCTGATTTTCTGACCAGGTAAGATCCAGGTAATAGTACAACAGACTTCTCCGCTTGTACTGATACATCTCAACCACGATGTAAAGCAATGACCACCAGGTAATTTTTCAGTTCTTCTTTTAAGTTTGCAGGAAAATATGCTAGTCCCAATACAGACAGCCAAGGGCAGGGAAACAGATTAGCAAAAATGAAACCAGTGTTGCTTTTCCTTTGAAGGACACAAAGCAGCAAAGTGACAGCAGAAGAACTGCCATATGTGTGAGTGTGGCAGTTCAGACAAGTGTCTTACAGAATAGTGCAGACAACTTTTTTTAATACTCTGCTGGGATTCCAGCACTCTCAGCATTCCCTTTAACCTCTTGTTTGCTTCAGGTGAGTGACTACAGACCATTTTCACTTGAAGCCATTTCTATGAACAAACCAGACTTCACAGAAGCAGCTTCACATTCTCCCCCTTCTGAATGATTTGTCAATTTAAAAGTTGACTGCAGACACTCTCAAACTGTCTATAGTTTAAAGTGTAGACATGACATTTGATGAAGTGCTAAGTCCTGATGAAGTGGAAAAATATGCCAATTCAAGACACAGCGCTTAACTTTTTGTGTGAACCTTGTGCCATACTATATTGTTGTAACAGAGCTAAATCAATAGCAATAGCATTTTTCATCCCAACCTCACAGCACATTTTTGTACCAGCTGGATATTACGTGTTTTTGACAACTTTTGGCATTCCAGGGCTACTAACAGAGCCCAAGGGCAGCAGCAGCAACACTTTGGTTTGCTTCATCATGTGATATTTCTCAATTATTGCTGATCCATCCAGGTCTTGTAGCACCACTTTCACCTTGTCTTTGATAGTCCCCCAATAATGAATACTCTGAAGTTATAGGCAGTGATGCAGCTGTGTTTCCATCACATGTTGTTACACCACAAATACTAACTATAATCAATACCAACATCAGAACCAGATTTTGCAATAAACAGGCTTAAAGGCCTCAACACTGCTCTCTAAAATAATAATACCACTTTAGTCTTGCTCAAGTAGTAAGATTTAAACCACATTTTCTGCTTTAAAGCAGAACTATTTCCACTACAGATTTAAAAAAATGGTTTACAGCACTAAGACTAAAATACAAAAAGGAAAACAATCACTAATGAAACCTCTTTTTATCTCAAAAGCTGGTCTTGAGTTCAAAGACTCCCTCTGAGTTCCATTTTTGGATAGGAAAAGGGTAAATCCAAAATTGTAATCCTCAAGCTCTCTGTTTTTAGGCTAATACAAGAAACAGCTGATGTCAGAAGCACGACAGCTTAATGTTTTACTCATGCAGACGTCTAGAAGTAATTTGGTTTTGACTGGGTTCTGATTACTTTCAAGTCTACATTAAGATCTACATGATTTCTTTCAGACCTTGCTTGGGACTTAATCGGAGAGTCAGAAACTCTCCCCTGCTAACTTTGGTATCAGGAGTATGTCAGAAATGAGGGTGGAGATGGTGAAGGAAAAAGGAAATTGCAGACACACAGGGAGCACTGGGGAGCATTCATACCCAGAAACAAGTTTGGGTATCTGAAGGTTCTGCAGATGCTCTGCTGTTCTGATGAGTCAGATAGTATCTTTTTAGATGTTTAAGTGTAGATTATAGAGCTAAATTTTCAGTCATGTTTGGCTTTTATTGACTTGGAAGAGTTTTCAAACAGAAAAAGTTTTCAGACCATTATCAAACTTCTGTCTTCCACTATAGGAAGATGTGGGAATGGACAAAAAATTAAAAATTAACTCTACCTAAAGTATCTGTCTTCGGCTATTAGTGTCTTTGTTTTGTTAATCAGAGTCCCCTAACGTAAGCTTTCCTCATATCACTGGTGCATAAAAGGTGAAGTTTTTATACACAGCATATTAGCAAAGTCTGAGATTTTGGGAATAAAACAAAACCTGCCAGATGTGACATGCTACTTTAAATCCCATCTGAGCAAGGAAAAAGTGCTTGCCTCTCATCGGGACAGGGAAGTGAGTAAAGCTTGGCAAGAAGATAGGAGATTGCATTTCACTGAATCCCTTGATTTCTGGGTTACATTCATGTCTGTCAACAATTAATTAGTGCCAACACATACCTATGCCAGATTAATGGTGAAACATCTTGCGAGAATAAAACCAAGTGTTTTCAGGGCAGAAAATTTTTTGCCTAATATATTAACCTACCCCTCTGTTATTTTTGAAATACAAATTTTAATGTCTCATTACACTACTGCAATGAAAGACTAATGGCAAAAAAGCAGGCTGTGAGCTAATTAGGGAAGACAAATTTTAATTGCAGCTGTAAGCCACAACATCTCAACAGTATCACAGAGGAAACTGTGCTGCCTGTTACACTGATTTCTGGAAGAAACCTCTGAAACCATCTGCTTAGGAACAGGCCTGGCCGACACTACTCAGCTAAGAGTGTATGAGTTTGGTAACCAGAAGAAAAAAAAAATCCACTGAGGACATTTAGGAAGAAGTGTTATAGTGCCATCATTTTATGGCAATTGCAGACTTCAGTTATGTTTAATTGAATCATTTCTCCACACCAAAAAACTTAGTAAGAAAACAGCATAAATATTTGAATTTATAAAGATAGAATCTGCAGTGCCAGCTTCACATTTTTTTCTTGTTCAACTACAAAGCTAACATTTGCCTTCCTTTGAAATCACAAGTGTTCAGTACAGTGCTTTGGCTACACCATTTCCACAAATTGATCTAAATCCATTGAAAATACCTTCTGTTAAGTGCTTTTATGGAAGACAGAGGGGACCTAAAATACCAGGAAAGTATGTATCTTTCCCTACCCGTGAACAATAAAAGGTACTACACTAAAGGCAAACTTGAAGCCATCTTCACCATTTCACATTTCTCCTCCAGCTCGTCTAGCTTCTTCTTATCCAAGTCCTTAGAGCTCTATTTCATTACAGAATTTGCATGCAACAGACACTCACAAGTCTGTTAACAAAGAACCTATTTAAACTGGAAGTAAAAATAATGCATTTTACTTCCTTACACCCTAAGCACAGATGCTTCCAATGAGTTTTTAGGTTTGGCATAACTGTAGGAACAGCTTATGACTAGGTCCAGTACACTTGTACGGCGTCAGAGCAATTTTGTGTAGCGTGTCTCTCCAGAAAATGAGTATTTTGTACATTTATGATAAGGGTGTACACACTAACCTGCCAAGGCCGATCCCAATCAAGAGGAATAGGAAATGCTCCAAACCAAGCTCCAAGTATACTGCACACAGAAGTAATCTGTAGACTGCTTTCCCAGATGGACATAGCTCTGTAAAAAGTGTTGCAAGTTTTCAACAACAGCAAAAGTTATCGTGGCAGAAAGTTAGATCAGATTTCTCCGAAAATTTTTGAGGCTATAAACAGATATAAAATTTCACATGATAAACAGCATGCAGGTTTTTCTAAAACATACAAACTATATGTAAAAATCTAAGTTGCATATTTTAGCTATAATTACAATCTTTTTATATCACACTTTCAGGAGATTTTTTTTTTCTTGAGATGTTTACTGCAAAAGCTAATTTATTTTACCTAGAAACACTCCTATTGAGCTGGAAACACTGCTAGACTGAGCAAATAAATCTATCTCAATAACTGTGTGCATTGCAGGGAGAGGCAGGCATGGAAGGGTACTGTGGGACTGTACAGAAAAGCACAAGCACAGTCACAAAGGACTCTCTGGTGTAGACATATCTGATGACTACGACAATTCAAAATTTAAAATAGAAATCCACTATGAGAATATTTCAAAACAAGTTTCCATCCACTGAAAAGAAACACTGCAAGTAAATGTAACTGCACATTGGAGCCCTTTGGCAGCAGTGCATCCAAGTTCAAGTACATTGGCTGCAGGATAAATTTTCTCTTACACTAGCAGTCATGGCACATATTGTAAGAGACGTTAAATTACTTCAGTTCCCAGTTTACAGCCTTCTACGACTACTGATTTCAAAAGTTTTTGAAAAGTTGGATTTCTGTTTAACAGATGAGCACTTACTATCATCAATGCACCAACTGATCGCTCTGTTTTGCTCAAGCCACAAACATTTGGGTACTTGGTACCAATTAAGAAACAAGCAACAGAAGTTCAGAACACAGTAGGGCACAGTTCCAAGAGAGGAGAACCAGGCTAGAATCCCTGCTCCAAATCAGTACAGTAGGCGATCTGAGTTTTAAGTTTGCTACATCTCAGATTATATACACCCAGCTTCAGCTAACAGAGGTAAAAATAAGTACATTTTTATGGCTTGAAGACTACATGCATAGTAAACTCTGAACACTGCATGTGCTGTTTAGGTTGCATGACATGAACACTTGGTTTTGAACATAATAAAATTTCTGGCTTTACTTCTGAGTACACGCTGCTGTATTTGCTATTGACCATAAGCTCACATGTTTAAAGCAAACATTTTTCAATGTTTGCCGAAAAAAGGTCTTGCAGACCACGATACTGACAGTGCAAGGTTGACATTTTGAGCAGAACCATTTCTTCTACAATAACACAATCCCTTTAACTTAGAATACTCCAGTTCACAATTCTACCAGTCTGAGACTTTTTTTCTTGAAGAGAAAAGTCCTGATGTAACCGTAGAACTGTTTAGGAGTTTGCACATAGAAAATTCTTGTGAATTATTTTCAGAAGCTGAATAATTGAGCAGAGAGCTGTTAGGCACAATGAGGAAGAGAATATTCACTGCAGCCTTAAAGCAGCGAAAGAGACAACAGAATACACCAAGGACTGACTGAGGTACAGTTATATCTCACAAGACATCTTGTGTGTGTGTCAGATTCACCAGACACTGCTGTACCATATGGAGATATCAGACTGAGTCCAAAAGCAAAACAACAGAATTAGCACGGCACGGTGCCCAAGTGAAAAACGGCCATTGGCAGTTTGGCAACAATTTCAGCTGCTAACTGGACCACTCTGCAGCACGGACTGGCTACCCAAAGACAAGCTGACTTGTCCTCCAGCATTATCCTGAAGGAGCAAGGCTTCCATTACTCACTTTTCTTCATGCAATGATGCCTACTGGGATTTTTGCAGGTATTCTTTTAAACCACCACATAAACTCTTCATTTGCATAATGCTAACAACTGCAGCAATGTTTATTAACTTTCCATTTTCCAGGTTTCTTTCATTTTAAACTCAGATGATCCCGCACAAAACTACCAGTGTTTAAGATAATAAATGAACACTAATGGCAGAAAAGTCTTTTGAAGCCTAAAGTAACTATTTAACCCCTTTAAATAATACAATACATTCAGTTCAGCTTTAAATAATGTTTGAATTAAGAGGTTAGCTGACATAAAATAATCTACTGAGACAGCTCCTTCATAGATAATGGGATTCTTCTGGGATGCAGCAGGACTAAATACTAAGCAGCCCCTGGTGTACGATGATGCCTACATTTACAAGGGCCATTTCAAGTCTGTAAGAGTATGCAGTTCACAAACAAAGTGATAAAATAGGTGTAATGAAAACTGGGAGGAGCCCAAATGTCACGGTTTTATACTATTTTTTGGCAATAGCCAAATAAAATCTCTTTTCTACTCCGGTGACACCTTAGAATTGCTATTATATCAGAAACTGCAACACAATTTCTCAGAGCAGTGATTTGAAATAAACAGTCTCCAAAAGGAGAGAAAAAAAATAGGCAATTGAAAACTGATTTCTTAAAGACTTTTATGCAGGAGGCTATTTCAGCTAAGCGACTGAAACACTGGTTAAATAACAGCCACGTGCTGCCATGAATGCTGATAACCCTTATCTATAGCTGTTACTTCCCTCTAACTGCTCACAGAGCACATGACAGCATAAGATCAGTGTCATGACACTGACATCAGCCACAACTCTATGGCAGAATAAGGAGTCCAGAGGTGCTGGCATGGGCCCACCCCTTTCCAAGTGCAGAATTAGTGAAAAGGGCCCTATGGAATGGAAGGGTTCGTAATGTAGAATACACAGACTTACTTTTCTCACACATTCTATGTACACATAGGCTTAAGGCTACTTAAGTCTAAATTGAATTCAGGTACTTTTAAAACACATTCTTGTTTTATACTAAGCTGTACACTTAATCAGACTTTCAAGCTGACCCAGTGCAATTAAATTCCCTAAACTCTACTTTCAAGGCAAGCAGCTCTGTTGATTTTACCTAACCATCCTTTTCTTCCATTTAACCAGTCCCACCTCATTCCACATGGCTCAGTTAGAGACAACCTTTTAATACATCATGTCTACACTCATGCCCAGACCTAAGCTGTTCCAATTTCATGAGGTCAAATAAAAAAAACACAGGACTATTTTAAAATGAGCAGCTTGCTACAATGCATTAAAAAAATTGCTACAGTATTTCTTTGTAGTCTATATTCACTCAAAGTGTAAACGAACATCACTAATAATAGACATTTTACTCAGATAATGTCACATGGCTCACTAGTAAGAAGAATTTACAAGTCCCCAACAGCAAAAGTGTCAAAACAAGACAACTGTTTCCTATGCAATAATTGTGCTGAAATAGCATTAAGATCTAAACTAAGAAAGAAAGAAATTGACAGGCATGCAGAATCTACCTGGCACAGCCTGGTATTGTCAAACATCTGTTATTTCAATTCAGCTGTTATTTCCAGTTGCAAAACCTACAAAGATGACTAAGTGAATCAGCAATGATTTATTTTGGCTAAACAACTCCTTGCTTTTATTACAGTCTATTTAACCCTTCCACTGAAAAAAACCAAGCGTAAATTACTTGAATAAGGACTCAAGATATTTTTCAGTAAGTTGAGAACTGAGATAAACCAAAATGCAATACCTGAAACTGGTATTAAAGTCTAGCTTTGTCCTTCTCTACAGGAGGGCAAAACAAAAATAATTCCACATAATTCCAGTAATTCCAGGTCAGCAGCATAATACAACTTTTCACTTTCTTTCGAGATGAGACCTCACCATTATGAACTACTAAAAGGCAATGAATACTAAAATCTTATTAAATCTCAACCATTTGTGAAGCCTCTTTATGTTTCAGTGTCCCGGTGTTTCAACCATGCTATTATTTATGGAATGAAAAAAGGCAGAAGAAATGGAAATCTTCTGAAAAATACATTATCCTTGATACATGCTAATGCCATGGCTGCCACTAGAGGTGAAAAATGCATTTAGGAGGCTCATTTTACTTTAAACATACTCCTGAAAAACTTAGTGCTTGAAAACTGACACTGAAAACAGCTTTCTTTGAAACTGGAAAAAGAACATGGGTTAAGATTACATACTTAAGAACACAGTAATTATGTATAATTTTCAACATTATATTCAAGTTTAAAACAGTGCTTGTTTTGGCTTCCTATCCCCACTTTAGAAGTTGTATTTATGAAAGTACAAGTACTATTGAATCATGTGCAAGATTCTCCATGCACAGCTCAGTGTCAGGTCTCCCTTTTATTTGGCAACCATCATATAGGACTGCACAATGTCTACTCCAGTAGAATATGCGCTGGAACTTTACTTCCTTCAAACACATATAAAGTGAGATTTAGCATCTGAACCCCAAAAATAAAAAGCCGTTTTTCCAAATCAGTGTCTTCAAATAAATCTTTCTTTGTCAGAAAAGCTTTCATATGTCTGTAATCACAAATACAAAAACCATCCATCATTCAGGAAGCTTCTGTTTCTTTACAAAAAATTCCATTAGATATTGTTGACATCAATTCTGTCCATTTCTATTCAGGGAAATATCAGAAACTTTAGATTAGAACTTACCCGTTTTTACTAAACACCCGTATCCATGCTTGTACGTTTGGTCCCAGCAAACACAAGCACTGTAAAGTAGTAAAGGTAGACAGGAGAACTGCAAACAAAAATGTCTCAGTCACTGACCTACAAAAAAAAAAAGAGTATTACAAAATTAAGTGAGGTGGTTGCTAATGTTCTAAGAGTTCCAAGATTCAGGAAGAAAAAAGCCCCTCTAAGTCAACTTGTGAAAGCATGTGCTTTCTTAAACCTCATGCAGAAGAGTAACATACATTCTCTTTACTCTGTAGAATAGCAAAGGAAGCTGGAAAGAGTTCTGCTGTTATCTCAAGAGTGAAATGTAGTAATATTTTGAAATGCCTGATACCTGTAACATTTTTTAAAAACCACACGTGTACCTCACATAGATCGTTAGTTCTAAATTGAAGTATGCTTGGATATTTACTTCATTATTCCATTTATTTTTCCTGTTTGGTGTTAAGATAGCAACCATGAAACCAAACTACATGATGCTACTATTAGTCAGTAACTTAGTTTATCTCTCAAAAAAACTGCTTTGTACTGGGTTTTTTTTAACTTCTCTAAAAGTTAAAACACTAATATCAAAAGGATGAAAGATATGCAAGATGTGTGGTTTAGAATCTTATGGGGAAAATTACTAAGTGAAACTCCAAAAAAATGTTGGTGCCCACATGTTTAATATTAATATTAAAGTAAAAGGAGTTGTTTGTAACTGTCGTACAATTTTTATTTACAGAAGTCTCCTTTAAGAGCTGGCTTCCAAAAAAAAAAACCAACTGAACAAGCAAACAAACAAAAAAACCCACCCCAACAACAAGAGAAAGCTAAACCAGCCACCCTTATTCCCCCAGCTAGGAGCTTATCCTGTTAACTGCCAGTGTACCAGAAAATACACGAGTACTTATACCAACATCTGCAAGGAGAGCTGCCCCTTAGAATGTTTAGAGAAAGAGAGGGTCTTCTGACTTACTCTATGAGAGGTGCTCCATAAAGTACAATAATCGCATGAAATAGTATGCAAGACATGAAAAAGTATATACAGCATTTTAGAAATCTGGATATCTAAAAAAAGAGCAACGAAATATCAGAATAAGGTTTCAAAACAGAACATAAGTAACACACACAGTCTATATATATCTTATCAATAGCACTGTATCTACTTCTTTAATTTCAGCTACAGCACAATACAATAGCATGGCGTATTTCAAAACAGTTTTCCATATATTAATATTTTAAATAATTAATTTAAAGAGATCACAGTCCATCTAAAACATTTTTCATGCACCCCACTAAACAGGGCAAAGAGACAAAAAATATAACCAGAAATGACAAGATAAACAGAAGTAATTTTATTGGATATTTTTACATTTCTGTTTTACATCTGACTGTCATGTCCATTCATTAAAAGGCAACTCTCACAAAAAGTGAAAAAATATTTCAAAGCAAGAAAACATACAATATTAAAAAATCTGAAACACAGTGAATCAAAATTACATTAACTAAAACTACATTTTGAACTTGGCATCCTAAATTCTGAATATATTTGAGAAATATCCATAACTTTCTGTAAGTCTGCAAAACACATAATTTTCTATGAACTTAACAGTTTCTGGGTACTCACTATATCATGTAGAACCAAAAACACTTGATAAACAGTTCTGGTTAGGTCTGTTCTGATCAGGTCACCAATGCAAATCCATAACTTCCCTTGAACCCTTATTTTTCTGTATTTATTCCTTATGCTAGGCTGGGATGAAATCTCACCTAGAACATGAAGTGTGCTTCATTTTTAAATCACAGAGCGTTAAAATACTTGCTTTCCATCATGGTTTTGTGCATTTCACATCCTCCTCAGTCAGCAAAACTCCACAGAAGCTTTGCATACAAAGATACTGTTCTCAAGGATGATTGCTTAAATGTTCACGAACCACCACATCTTGTCTGGCTCAGCCAGTCAGGAGTGCAAGACTATCCAACTGACCAAAACTCTGGGGTGTTTCCCCACTGCTGGGCAAACTACTCCAAAATCACTCTGTTCAAAAGCATTTCATTGGGATTCGTACCTTTGACGCTCCCTGTTGCAAACTGTAACTACAAAGTTTCTCCCAACTTCAGATTCTTCCGTATGGAGATTTCATCGCACAAGGAAATCCAGCCATTTTATTATTTTCCATACGGTTTTTAAAAATTGTTTAAATGTAACGTAGTATCTCTTTTATGTCTCAGATTGTGATTTTTTTTTTTTCCTTTAAAGTTGTTACAAACTTACAGTTACACACGAGAAACGTGTGATAACATTTGTTCTCGGTATATCCACTTATCAAGATGAGTCAGGCCTGGACTACAAAACGAGTTCTGTGCCATTCATTTTGCCAGGTTTTGCCACCATGCAAATTCTTGGGACTACAAACATTGTATTGACAAGAAAAAGGAAAGCATAGAATCACTCACCTGAGAAGGTTATTTATAAGTAGAGAAAGTTTAACATGAAAATACCGAAAAATTTGTTTCAAAAGGTGCTACACCCAACTCATTCATGGAAAATGAGACTTCACCACCAAAACTTGTCTTCTTTCTCATTTTATTATTTCACAGAATTTGCTTCCCCTCTGTATTGTCTAGTAGCAACTTAAGAGTTAAAAAAAATCTTACCTTGTGAGCAAAGGAACTTCTCTTAGGAGACTGACTTGGTTTAAGGACTAAGTGCAAGATTACATTAAGGGTAGCAACAGAAACAGAACAAACACACAGCCACGTGAGGTGCGTTCCCAGGACGCTGAATCCGTCCAGGAAAAAAGCCGGGGCAACCGCGGCCAGGACGACGGACACGGCGCAGAGCAGGTTGGCAACCAGGAGCCTCCTGATTTCCACCTCTCTCATGGTGTCCGGGCGGCGGCCACCTGCAACACACCGAGTCCCGCCCCGTCACCGACACACGGCAGCAGCGCCGCAGGACAGCATCCTCCCCAGCCGCGAGACGCAGGGCAGAGCTCTGGGCCCAGGCTGGGGGCGAAGGTGAGGATTTTGGGGCAGGAGAAGATCGTTCGTTCAAAAAACCAAATCCCGCGCGGGCCGCAGGCGCCGCTCGCACCCCTCAGCGCGGAGCTGCGCGGCACCGCCCGGCAGCGGAAGGCGGCGGGGCCCGACCGACGGCATGTCCGGGGCGGTGCCGGAAGCGGCGGCGGCTGCGGAGGGGCCGCCATGGTGTGCGACAAGTGTGAGTACAGGGGTGTGGGGGGCCCTGCCCTGCCCAGCCCACGGGGGTTCCGGGCTGCCCCGAGCGGAGCGGCAGCCGCGGGTCCCGGGCTGCTCAGGCCGGGCCGCGGGTGGCGGCCCTCGTCAGGGCCCTGTGTGAGCTGTCGTTCTCCGCCTGTGGAGCGTATTAATGCACATAGTTTAAATGATTTTGTCCTCTGTCAGCAGTAGCGTGAGCAGCAGGAGCGGGGAAGTGATTGTCCCCCTGAACTCGGCACTGCTGAGGCCGCATCTCGAGTGCTGTGTTCAGTTCTGGGCCACTCACTACAAAAAAAACACTGAGGTGGTGAAGCAGGTCCAGGGAAGGGCAGCGGAGCTGGGGAAGTGTCTGGAGCACAAGGTGTGATGAAGAGCGGCCGAGGGTGCTCGGGTGTTTAGTCTGCAGAAAAGGAGGCTCAGGGATTGCCCAGTCGCTCTCTGGAACTCCCTGAAAGGAGGGCGTAGCCAGGTGACAGTCGGTCTCTTCTCCCGGCGACAAGCAACAGGACAAGAGGACACAGCCTTAAGCTGAGCCAAGGGAGGCCTAGGTTGGACATTCGGAAGAATTTCTTCCTAGGCAGGGCGATTAGACATTGGAATGGGCTGCCCAGGGAGGTGGTGGAATCATCGTCCCTGGAAGTGTTTAAGGAAAGCCTGGATGTGGCACCCAGTGCCATGGTCTAGTTGCAATGGTAGTGATTGGTCACAGAGTGAACTTGATCTCAGAGGGCTTTTCCAACCTAGTTGACTCTGTGCTTCTGATTTTTTTTCCTTTGTAATGTTTTCTTATGTAGGCGAGAAGAAGCTTGGGACGGTGATCACTCCTGATACGTGGAAAGATGGTGCAAGAAACACTACAGGTAACCTCGAGAAAGTTTAACAACCTGGTTTTGAGGTATTGTAAAGCCATTTGGGCACCTGAGCTATGTTACCATCTTAAGACCAAAACTTTATATTACTAATCAGGTTAAATATTAACTCGTGTACTTTCCCGCCCATGCTGATTTAATGCATTGGGAATTTATTAGTCCAGGACTCTTCAGTCTTGAACTTGTCTGTTTTGGTTTTTGGGGATTTTCCTTCTTGTATGGGAGGACAATACATAGAGTATTTCCTGTCCCCTAATGCTGTGCCGAATGTTTTATCTCTCTTTGTGACTTTATTTGCATATGTGTAAAAGTGGTAAACAAAGGTTTTTAAAGTATGTTTGGAACTGGGAAATTTATTTGGTTATTGATTTATTCTTTTTGTAGAAAGCGGTGGTCGCAAATTAAATGAAAACAAGGCGTTGACCTCAAAGAAGGCAAGGTTAGTATTTAACACTGATTTTGGCTAAGAACATCAGTTAGCAAGCTAAGGCCTATTTCCTGCATACCTGGGCCACTACTCCAGACTTGTCCAAAATACACATAATGGATAATAATTGTGGGGATTATGGTGTTTGATTAGTTGGTAAAAATATGTCCGTACATATTTCATGGGTGTGTTCTGCTCAGTCATAGAGTCTGGGCAAGTATTTTACTGCAGTTCTCCCTGGAATTGCTAGGATTTGATGCTTTTGTAGGAGAGAAGCCAGGAATGCTTATTTTCTGTGCTAATATTGTCAGGATAATCTCTTGAGTATTTCCTTCATGTCTGAGGGACTTTTTGTTTGCAAGGCAGCAAGATGCTGCTGGAAGGTGTTTAAGTTCGAAGTCATGTAGTATCTTAGTAAAAAGATACATTTTTAGTTCTGCTTTTGTGAAGTTTTTGTCTGTGATGGAAGAAATGTCTCTTAATGGGGAAAGTGGGAGCTTTTCTGCATACTTTGTGCAGCCTATTAGAAATAAGTCTTGTGTGTCCCTTTTCTAAGGAATAGTTTTTCTGGAGTTTCTGACTGCGCCGTCTGGCTTAGACCTTTTAGGATGAGGCAGAAAAAATACTTCATTTCAAGGTGTATAAATAATATGTTTTTCCTTTTTCACAGGTTTGATCCTTATGGAAAGAACAAATTTGCAATATGTCGGATTTGTAAGAGTTCTGTCCATCAGCCAGGGTCCCACTATTGTCAAGGATGTGCCTATAAAAAAGGTGAGTTTCACTGAGTGCCAAAATACCTCAGTTTGGCTGGAAACCAGAGAGGAAGTACAACACTTGAGTTTGTAATTACGAAGAGAAGGCTAAGATGAGATTTAATTGCTGTCTTCAACTACTAATAGGAAGGCACGGGGAACATGGAGTCAGACTCTTCTGAGGTACACAGTTACAGAATAAGAAATAATGTACACAGGTTAGAATGTGGAAAATTCTAATTACATACAAGGAAAGCAGTTTTTCAGTGTGGGAGTGATCAAATATTCTAATAACAGGTACCATCAGAGATTGTGGAATCTTTGCAGGAGGTATTCAGAGCATGACGTGAACAGTCCTGAGCCAGCCTTATCCAAGTTGGCTGTGTTGAGTGGGGCAGGACTAGAGACTGAAGGAGATTCTTTTAAACCTTTTTCATTCTGTAATTCTGCTTCTTTTAGAATGTTTCTGGTATCTGAAGCAGTAGATTTGGAAAAATAACTCTAAACTTAATCTTGGCAATTGCATAGAGAACTGTCATCTGACAAGTTTGATTTTCCTTAATTAAAAAAACCCCAGGTCTTGTAAAACTCAATTGCTTGTTGCAGTCCCTCTTCTGCTCCCTTCTCTCCTCTCCCCATTTTATAATAGCTGAATCTAAAATTCCTGGGTGGGAAAAAAGCATCACGAAGTCAGTTACATGATTTAATGCCAAGGAATCCTTATACCACAAGAGGTGAACTGATTTTTAGACGTAGAGCTACAGCTAACCAGTAGTAAGCTTTGTTTATGAAATTAATTGTTCAATAAATGTGTGCTGTGTCACTGAGCCAGTGGTTTAGCAGGCTGCTATAGGAATGTTGCCTGCTAGGTGCTTACCAGATGGCTGCCTGAATCCCATATGGTAGAATCTTATTCTCTATCTTAAATTTGTGGCTGGTTTGGGTGGGCTTCAGGATTTGATCTTTGTCTGCTTGTGTATCCTTCCAGGTTGAACCTGTCTTCTTCATAAAATTAAGAATTTTCTAAGTGCTTTAGGTTCTTGCTCTGACCGTCAAAAATGTCATTGGGGCATATTTCTTGAAGCAAATGCAGTCATACAGCTCAGTGCCTCAGCTGTTGCATATCTCTGAAACTGAGAGGCAATCTCGGGTTAACTACTCCTCAGTTTAGACCTGAAGTCAATATTTAGTGGGCTGAATTTTGGTCTCCAGTGTAAATCATGTGGCATGTTCCCTGCTGTTCTCTTCCCTAATGGACTGCTAGATATGTGTCCAGTCATGATGTCAGTATGTGAACGCACACAATTTGGAGAGAGCAGGAGTAGATGCCACTTGACATTTTTTGTCTGCTGGTGAATGTTTGTGTAAATTGAGATGTGGTCCTACCAGATAAAAAGATTTAGCAACTTTCTGCTTTGGAAGGAGAGGGAAAGATTGAGACAACCCACTCCTCTGCCAAACTTGTGTGCATTTTGGTGCTCTAGTCTTTTGACTTGACACTCTTAGAGTTTAGGACAAAGTCCTTTGGGACATCAGTGTTCACTTCTGGAGTAATTTTGCTCTATAAATAGCTTAATTCTATAAAAACGTATTCTGAACTTTCTCAGTTGTCTGAAGCCCTCGACCTGTTAATGCCCCATTTAGCAGTCAGTTTGTGGGTGATTGTATTTTCTTAGTCCTGCTACTTTCTGTCCTTCTCATGCCTTGTTTGGCTACAGGACTTTTAACGATTAACAACACACCATTTTTACCTGTTTGTCAGATGTGAGCCTTTCCTGGCTCTCTTCAGGCATTTCAGCCAATTACAGAAATTTCAGGCAGTATTGTGAATATAATGCTCTCTAAATAGAGCGTATTTTCTTAAGTGGAAGCATTACACATATGCTGCAAATACTAATTTGTATTAGGAGTTACAATATTACTTCTGAGTTTGTAGTATCTGTTGAGAACATGCACAGATAGATTGCCAATGAGAGCTCATTTGAACAATTTTTTTAAGAAGATCCTTACAAAAACAGCAACTGTGTTTTTGAAGAAAGACGTTAATGATTTTAAAATAATTTACACACTTTTTGTGTGCTTATAGGCATCTGCTCAATGTGTGGCAAGAAGGTCTTGGATACGAAGAACTACAAGCAAACTTCTGTCTGATTGTACTGACTAGTCTTTTTATGAACTTTAGCTTCTGTGTCTTTGTACAGTAACTTTTCTCTAAAATAATTTGTGAATATTACTTTCTGGTAGGTAGTACATTTACTTGGAATGGGATGTAAAGACAGCCTGATGGTTTGCCTAAAATGTACATAATGTTTGATTATTGTTGGTTTAGCACTAATATTAACTGGTATTTAAAGGTAATGGCTTTCAGCAACTGATACAGTTCAAAGGGAATGAGAAGATCCTAGTGGATAGGTTGAAACTGTTACCATCAGAACACACATCTTTGAGATGAATACTTTTTTTTTTGCCTGTCACAAGTCTTCTGCTTATCTCATGGTAATGTTTTGTAGATATATAAAATACGAGCTTGCATCACCTCATTAAAATATCTTAATTTAGTTGTATGCCTGTAAGTATTTTGTGATTATTCTCATCCCAAACTATTACATCCTTGCTCTTCAGATTTTAATGCAATTGTCCTGTTGTATTTTGTTTCTGACTGCATATGGTTGGTTAAATCACAAATTGTTAAGCTACTGAAATCTGGTGTTTTGCCCTGACGGTTCTTTCTTTGGCATTGTTGTGGTTTAGCCCCAGCCAGCAACCACGCTCCATGGAGCTGCTCACTCACTCCCCCACCATCAGGACTGAGGAGAGAATTGGAAGGGTAAAAGCTTGAAAACTCGTGGGATAAAGACAGTTTAATAGGGAAAGCAAAACAAGGAATTAATTCACTGCTTCCTATGGGCAGGCAGGTGTTCAGCCATCTCCAGGAGAGCAGCACCCTCTCACCCATTACAGTTTTTTGGGAAGGCAAACTCATCACTCGGAATGTCCCCCCTTCCTCCTTTTTCCTCCCACTTTATGCACTGAGCATGGTGTCATACAGTCTGGAATATCCCTTAGGTCAGTTTGGGTCACCTGTCCTGGCTGTGTCTCCTCCCAGCCTCCCGGGCAGCTCCGACTTCCTTGCCATTGTGGCGGTAGAAAAGGCAGAAGAGGCCTTGGCTCTGTGTAAGCCCTGCTTAGCAATAACAAACACATCTCTGTATTATAAACTCTGTGTTCAGCACAAATCCAGAACACGGCCCCAACAATCCACTGGGGAGAAAACTAACTCCACCCCATCCAAAACCAGCACAGGCATTAGGACTGATCAGCTATTCCCTTGTTAGCCTCCAAGGAGACTTTACATATGGTATCAGGTGGGCCAAGGCAATAAAATAATGAGCATCAATTTCTAAATATCTCAGTCTCATAATTTGCTAAGTTAGTCTGGATTTTAAATACTTGGTTTGAAACTGGCTCTTGAATTCTATGATGTAGTTGTTTATATAAGTGTCAAATTCGAAAGATCAAAGTAGTCTGCCTGCTTTTCGGCTCTGGTCTGATACAAGACTTGAAGTGAGTCTCTGAACATGGGAGGCTGACTGTGGCTCTGTGATTCTTTTGTCCTTTGCTTAGTTTCTACATATTAAAGCAATTTCTGTTATGGAACACAATAATTACTCCCTTTGCATGTATTTTAAGAAAAAAGAATTAGTCATTCTTAATTTTTGGTTATTAATTAATTAATTCTTAATTTAAGGGCAAAGAATTATTCATTCTTAATTCATGGTAAAGTTTTTGCTAGACCTATTTAAGTGTTTATTCCTCCCTGCAACCTCCTCTTGGCAGTTTCATGCTTCTGCAGCTGTCGTTGAACTGTAACAGAAAAACTATCAATGGGAATTTCCCTATGAATAGATACTCTGTTTTAGGTTTCCTTTTGTTCTTATATTATTACTGAGAAAACTGCATGACTAATGGAAACTGAAAAATTGCTGTTCTTTCTGTGGGGCGAAAGGAAGAACACTGGGCATATAGTTACCCTCTTTGCTGTTGCCTTCCTGCCATGCTGTAGTTGTGCTGCAAGTAGCTCTCTAAAGGGGATTGTCTGACATTTCCTGTCATCCTTAACTATCCATTGTTGAGCATTTATCAGCAGTTTCTTGTTCAAATGTTTGGGCTTCCTGCTAAAGAGGTAATTATTTTTGGCATTTTATATTTGCTGAGAAGCTTTGTCAGGATAGTGGAATGAGCTGGGCCTCCCAAAAGAACAGAGGAATGCTGCTGCTTTTTACTGTAAAAGCTTCTCCTACTGTAACAATTGCATGGAGGTACATGGATTAGCTAGCTTCTGATAGCTTGGTGCTGGCCACTTTTTTCCAAACACATCAAGGAATTCCCCTATTAGTGTATATCTCTGTGACACATCCTTTATGTGGGTGAAAATAAATTGTCTGTAATTGGCTTCAGGTTTTGCAGCAAGTCTTATCAGCAGAGTGTGTGACAGTTTCAGGTGGCAGATTCTCCAATAATCCCTGAACTTTTCACCCTTCATGGGTATGTGCTATAAAATGGATTGATTTTTGCTATTCTGTGAATAAAACTTCTTGTCTTTCTAAAACCGGCAGTACCTCTATTTCAAAAGCATGACATAATTCTTGAATGACTTGGTATGAATTAAATGTTTATTGCACTCTATAAGTATTGGCACTGAATGAACTCTTGCCTCCTTTTGTAACCAATTGAAGAACAACAGGAATTTAAATAATGTGATGCTTGGTTCATAAGTATTTTGTGAATTGAGCTTTTATTCATTTGTGTCCTGTTACTGGGCAGCTGCTTTTGCACGTTAGAATCTATTTTTGTTTTGATTTGTTGGGTTTTTTTAAATGGTGGATACAAACTGTTTTGTTTTTCTAGTGGTTCGGATATGCTCAGGATCTTTCATCTATAGCTCTCAAAGCTCCTCAGCTTCATGAGAGTATCAGTTCCAGAGATCTGTAAAATTTGCTGGTATAACAGTCAACTTTCAGAAAAGCTCATTTTCCAAGCATTATTTTGAGGTCTCACTGCTTTAAATTTAGATTGCAAGCCATCCATCTCCTGAAAACCTCAGAGATGTACCACAGTTCAAGGCAGCCTGGGCAGAGAAGCACTTAAGGGTAGCTATTAAACTTATATACACCCTCAGTGTAATTGAATTGTCATATAAAAGCTTATTGTTGATGCTAAAAATGTATTGTAAGGATGGGATGTCTTTCCTGAGACATTATGCACTGAAAAACAAAAGAAATTTTGTAATGGAAAGTTGCCAATTTTGTTTAATGTACTGAGAAGAACACAGTAATGTTCCCAGATGATCAGCCTGTTCTCTAAATCACAGGTTACATAAGAGATTTGTGCTGCCAAATTTAGTAGGATTAGAATTTTCCTTGGTACTGCTGAATTCTTATACTGTCCTTGCTGTTCCTTTGTGTATTCATTGGCCAGAGCTATTACTGAGCTAAGTATAAGCAACATTTTGGTGCAAAGTATTAAGAGAACAGATTAGCTACATAATTTTACTGGGACTGGAGAAGCCAATCAGATGAAAATTAAACAGGAACTGTTGAAGGTTCTATGTTGTGTCAGGGTGTTCCCCTATTCTTCTCCCTGTTGTTTTTTTTTTTTTAACCCTGCTCTTCCTGCTGGAGAAGCTGGAGAGAGGACCATGCAAGAATGATCATTTGGCAATATTGTTGCAAAGCATTAAGGATATTTTAATTGTTTACTTGTAGAAATGTGGTGGTGGTTTTTTCTGTCTTTGTTTCATTCCTTCATTACCAGAATAATAACCAGAAAGACTTTGTCTTCTGTACAAGGATGTCACTGACCACTTTGCATTCAGTTTTTCTTGAAAATGGCTCAGACTTGCACCAAAATCTCTTTTTCTTTTTTTTTGGCAAAATAAGAGATGTACAGGTTTCAAATGGTAAGTCTGTTGCACCTGCTTGTTCTGGCATCACTCCTATCATCACCCCATCTCTCTGCAGTGCCTCAGATTGTACAAATCTTCCAGTTCTGCTCTACCCGGAGACACTTAGGCCACAACCCCCTGCCAATCTCCCCATAGTTCTGGGCAGGAATGTTCGCTGGTGCCTTTGTATTATCAGTGGCCATATGATTGATGCACAAAAATTGAAAGACAGCTGTTCAAAACAGTGCAACGAACCATGTTGCTTTATTTTCCTAATACAAAGCTGTAAGTTTCCCAGACACAGAAGATTCCCCAGCATCGGAGATGCATTATTCATTGGAAGACACAAGCCAAGAGCACAAACTCTTTACATCTAGAATGACAAAATTTAGTTTATGATGGGGCCTCTATGCTGTGAATAAAATTCTGGAGCTACTAAAGTCTTCAGAAATCCCTTTGACAAGTCATTATTTTTCCTGGATTGGAACTGGGCTTCGTGATCTCCTGTAAGTATATATGGCCTAAAGATGGGCCTTTTTCTATCATTTGCTTTGGATGTTGGAGAATCCAAGAGTGGTTTTTGGCATGTTGTTCCCCATGCACTGACCTACCAGTTGCTTAATAGAACTGGCTATTCAGTGAGCACTAGTTCAGCATGGGATCATGTATGTATCTCCTTTGCTTAACAGTGTCTTACCAGATCACTGGTTTAGAAAATAAAGGTGGCCAGGTGCAAAAAGGAATGGTGGTGACAGGAAATCTGACCCTGAATATCATGAGAGAATGAACACATTGCTGCATCACAGCTGGGGTTTTCTATTAAGCAAAAGTATTTTTGCTCTCTCAATCAGCAGGACTGGTTGGACAGTATGAGAAAGCCTGATAGCAGCCCTTACGAACAACAAACCCGAGTGTTTCTTTTCGTGAGGTTTATAGCTGAGCCTCAAATGAGGACCAGTTAGTTTTGAACTGCTTGTCTTCCTCCCAAATAGGTGCTTTTATGGAAGAAGTTATCATCTGAAATTCATCAGGAACTGGTTTTTTATCAACTTTTTTGAGAGGGGCCATAGTTCACTTTGCAGAACGTGTGTTCGTCAAGTCTGGCTAATGCAGAACATGCAAGTGCTCTGGTGACAGGGAGTCCTTACTTCTCACACTTAAGGGCAACAGAAGAAGCTGTGTTGAAGGAATCTGGAAGAATCTGAAATCTTGCTGAGAAACTGAAGAAAGAGATGGATGAAGTGTTCTCCATGTGGATATTGGTAGTAAAAGGTTACTTTGTTACATGGTTCAGGACAACACTATTGACACTTGGTTTTTTGCCTTGGTGCCATTCATTTGTGATAAATAGGTAGTAGATTTTTCAGGCACTAGTGACTCAATGACCAAGTAACTACCTAATTAAGCAGGCATTTTCAGACTGACTTTCCAGTAGAAAACTTCTCAAAACTTCTGCTTCCTTTCTGTCTCCCTCTTTGCACTAAAAGATGCAAAGTGAACTTAGCAATGTTAGTGACTCATTAGGCATAAGCACTTCCAGCAAATGCACTTGCTGTATGTTCATCTGCCAAGTGCCATTGGGAAAACACATGCTGAGGAGGGTTTGTTTTCTGCATCATCACAGTGCTGATGATTAAATATCATTATTGTTAACTGTTTCAGGCCTCATGCAAACACACAGAACTCTCAATTACGATTTTCTACTGGCAAATGGGTCTTATCGTATGCATCTTAAATATATCATTACCAGCCCAGTCTCCAGGAAATCATTACTTGCTGTTGATTTTTGTTTGTTCCTTGCTGCCATAGAAGGTAAAGATTTTAAGTTGATACAGCTCCCAGATTGTGTCATGGATATTTACTGTTGTGATACGTTTACTACTGTTCAGTAACACAGCAGTGCAAATAAGACCATGTGACAAAAGGCTTGGCTCTCAGGGAGTTGGCTTCTAGCCCAGTCCAATTGTCATCTTTTATTGATTAAAATATTTAAATGCTAATTGGATTAAGCAAAGTCTTTACTCTGACATCTTAAATTGTCTTTCTTTCTATGGGAGGCTTTTGAAACAGTGATGATATGACATTTCAGTGATGAATAGCTTTCATTTTATGGCTTTCAAAAGCATTGTTTCCTAAAGGATGGGAAGTAAAAAAAGGTGATATACAGGAACAGTTATTCTGCTGATTTTCAGATTGGTTTGGTTTGGTTTGTTTGTTATTAGAGTTCCAAAGATATCTTTGAAAGATCAGGCATATTTTGTTTATGCAGTGGTGTCAGCCTGAATTTGAAGTGAGCCTGAAGCCGTGACTTAGTCGCTCTACCTTAAAATAGATCCTTGTTTGGATAATGAGGTATTACTATCATTAATTGCTGCCCTTATCATCAGAATATGTGAAATATAAATTCAGAGACTCGCCAAACTGGCACATAGCTTAGAAATAGTGGGCAGGTAAGTAGATCAGTATGGATTTACATAAATTTGGTAGGGCTGCCCTGGAGAGGGAGAAGGGGGCATCATGTACTCAGTCCATGTGGCATCCTGCAGTGCTGTTCTGGAGGCACTGGGCACAGAAGCTCCTAGTGGTAGCTAAGGAAAGAAATGTCTGCTAGTAAAGGCAGCAGAATTCAGGTTCTAGGAGTCAAAGTAGTCAAATTTAATTTCTGTGGCAAATTCTAAAACATTACAAATAGTGAACTGTGTGAGTGAATCTTTGAAGCCTTTAGGAAAACGTTGTAGAAAACAGCATATAAAATTTATGTCTCAAGTTTTTGCTGATAATATTCACAACCCTCCCCTCCACCCTTTATTTTTTTTGGATCCGGATTTCCTGCGTAACACACAAGCATTTGTTATTGGTGAACTTTGAGTAAGTGCAGTCCTGATAGTTGCACTGAGGAAAAAATAGATGACCAGGTATTATGACACATGAATTAAAAAGAAAAAAACAATTTTTAAAGACTGTCACATTCATTATAAAAGAGAAAACTTTTAAAATTATTTATCTTAACTGAATTTAAAACAAATGATCATGCAGATACTAAGATTATAAACTAGCTTGCAATCTCCATGCTTTTTTATTCTATGAAATATTTCTGAAGATTGTGTTGTGTTTTGGTTTAGTTTGGTTTTCTTCAGAAACAGCTGAGGGCCAGGGACTTTTTTTTTAAAGTTTAGGTTTAAGCAAATAATTAAAGTTTCAAATCCTTTCCAGTATAAGACTATATATGGCAAGGTCATGAAGGTTCTTTAGAGGCGAATATATAGGTTAGCCAGGTTTTGACAAGTGTCCTTGTCACATGCCAGCTGTGAAATCCAATTCTGTAAACACTGCTCAACCAAAAAGTGCCATATGCTCTGGCTTTATTCCTGCCTTTATATTCATAATAAAAAAATTACCCTTTGGATTGAGGGAGAAAATGGTAGGACTAGGAAGAGTAAAAGTGTGTGGAACACAAGCGCACACTTCTGTCACTGAGCGCTTGGTAAGCATTCATTTTCCCTTACAATCCCACACCAGGTGGATAAATAGGAAGCATTCAGCTGATTTGTCCAAGGCTGATGAGGAATTTGGTGTCAAGTTGGGGTTAGAACTCCCTGAAAAGAGCTGTGGCATATGTAGATTGCTGGGAGATGTCTCTGTGTGATCTTTCCATGTGCCATACTTTTGGTACCTGTGTGACCAGGGCACTCTAAGACAGGAGTTTGACACAAGAAGCACTTTAATGAAGGAATTAGTTAGTTTGAAAAGCAGAGCAGAGTTTTCATATGGGATTTTTCCCCCCCAAGGTCCATTCAAACAGTTTTCCATAACATTTTATGTGTGTAAGTTTCATACCAGTACTTAATACTTTGGGCTACGCAGCTGTTATATTTGCGTAAACACTTCCTCTGTATAACTGGTCAGCTTTCAGCATTGATTAAAGTTAGGTAGGAATTTTGACATTTATTGAACATTTCACACATAAAACTGTCCGTTCAATTTGTTCTTACTTGAACACGTATGGGCTGTGATATATTATCCCAATTCTGCCAAAGATTAAGGCATATCCAGCTTGTTGTAGGGCGTTTTGTCAAGACAGTGGGTCAACGGGATTACAGTGCACTGAAGAACGAATATATCTGAAAGTACATTTGCATTTGAAAAATGCTGTATTCATAAAACTGGTAAAACTAGGAATGCTGAGTAAATCAATAATCCAATAGGAAAAAAAAACCAAAATCTACAGAAGATAAAATTTTGGTTAATATTCAAGTTAACAGTCAGATTTTGTCACTCTCTTCCTGATGCAGTATAGTATCTCTTTCTCCCAAGTATTGCTCCTCATTTGGTTTAGAGGTGCAAATATCTAAGGGTAGTTAGGGACCTAAATCCCATTAAATTTATTTCATTGAGAATGCGTGCTCACATCAAGCTGTGTAATAAGGTGCTGCATGGTATGAATAAAGTACAAAATGTGGCATATCAGAACAAGTGGTATTTTTTATATACCGTCACTATCTGATTTACTGTTACTGCAGGTTTCTTTCCAGTAAAATTTAAATAAAAATTCAGGTTGCCACTAGTGGGTATGTAGTGATACAATAGAAGCTGATTTTTTTGTGTTACCTTGTTGGTTCTGTGTTCCCCTCAAAAAGTGGGAAACTGCTTCTGAGCTGGAATTTCTAGCTAGTGGTAAATAAATTGCCTTCATGGGAGGAATGAGGAGGAATCAGCCTGTTAACTGATAACTGAATATTTTTGATACACTAAAACAGGCTGATAGTGCAGTACTGATATACATTGCATGGTATTTCATTGCATGATGCAGGGTATCATTCAACCCTTCTCCAAGTTGTCTTGGAAGATTGGTTTAGGATAAGGAAAATTATTAAACATGTTTTTTGAGGGCTAAACAAATACAGGTTTGTACTCTCCTTTGGATTCTGCAGAAGGCCCCATAACATTTCTACGTATTAGAGAGTCCTAATTTCAGGATATAGAAGCATTTGTGTGGAAGAAAGGGGCAGTTCTGGAGGAGAACGGCTCTCCGCAACCACATATCCGTATTTCATTGTAGTCCACTTAACCACATTTCTGCTAGTGACTTTTAGGTATGGGCACATAATTGCCTTGCTGTTTTTCTGGTGGGCCATGAATTCCGAAGGGCAGCTTAACAGGCGGCTGTTTCTGAAGCATTGTGGAATGTTTGTCTAACCATGCCAGCTGGGAATTTTAGCTTGCACCCTAATTGTGCTAGCCAAAAAGGATAGAACACAGTGGAGAACCAGATTACATCAATCTTGTATTTTCTGGCTGTTCATAGGCAGAATGCTGTCTGGGGAGACCTTTTTTTAATCAAGGCATCTTTTAGAAAATAACCCATAGAACCCTTTGAAGTGGGGCTGAATCCTCAAGGATGTTTGGTCATCCAGTTCTCCTTAACATCTGGGTAATGCCTGCGTGTCTTTGGGAATATGTAGTTAAGTTTTTCTTCTGCAGGCTTTGTTAGTAGGTGGGATGAGTTGGTTTGGTTTTGATTTCTTCTGTGGGAATGAGTAGGTCATTTTAGATTCTCACTAGTAAAAAGTTACAGTGGTATTATGCTGTGAACAGTGAGAGAATACTTTGTCTGTTTTTTGTTGGGTAGCTGTGAATTAAATACTTTTATTCTCTAGCAAGAATTTTAGGAGACTGCAAGGTGCTAACAAAAAGTGAGAACAAAGCTGTGAAGTAGCTGTTTCTCTGATACAGTTTCTCCAAACTTAACACAAGCACCACATATGGTAGCTCTAGTGTCTGGCAATTGTTTTTACTGTTGGTGCTGTCAAGCTGTTGGAGTCTGTTTCCATTTAATTCTTGATCAGCATGAGAAAATTCTTCTTTGGATTTTGAATCTTCTTGCAAGACTGCAAAATAATCATAGAACAATTAGGGGTGGAAAAAACCTCAAGGTCTTCAAGTCCAAACTTTGACCAAATACCACCATGCCCACTAAACCATGTAACAAAGCACTAGGTCTGCTTGTTTTTTGAACATTTCCAACGAGTGTGACTCCACAACTTTCCTGGGCAGGCTGTTCCAATGCTTAAAAATGTTTTCAGTAAAGACATTTTTCCTAATACCCAACCTGAACCTCCCTTGGCAGAACTTCAGGCCATTTGCCCTTAATGATGCTGGTGACTGTCCTGCTGTTTGTCCACACTAAGCAATACAATGCATATGCATCCATAAAATGATATGTTAAATCTTCAATCTGAGTTTAATATTCTAGAATATTATGTCTGGACAAAAGTTCACCGGAGTATCATTCTTAACTTTTGAGAACAGCTCTGAAATGTGCTTTTGTGCAGATAAGCAGCGGTGCCCATCTAAAGACTGAATATCCCACTGCGTGTGAATTAGGCTAAAATGAAGCACTGGAGCACCGCTGTCTCCTCTGCAGAGCTAGCTGCAAATGACTTCACCAAGGTCATAGAATCTGGATCCAAAATCAGCTCTGGCAGCTTGTACTTGTGAAGTAGCATGGAGACGGTCCCGCTGTGCTCCAGTCACACGCCATTGGATTTGAACACCAAGTTATGAAGTAGGCTGTTGTGCTAAAAGCATTTGTGTAATGCTTTGAAAAGCCAGTCAGTGTAGTACTAATGAGGAGTTCTGGGCTGGAAATCTAGATGATTGTAGACCACCATATCTAATCTGACTACTAGGCTTTGCAAACTTACTCATAATATCCTATGTACTAGTTACCATTGCTATATTCTTAGTAGAATTATCTCTCAAAATATTTTTGTTTAAAATAATACTCAGCTGCTGTTACAGTTTAGATTATGTGACTGTTGCGGCAGTTCCGGAGTGCATTCAAAGGTGGCACTAGGGACTCCCAGTCTCATTTGTATAAGCCAGTGAAATACATGTCTCACTTTCTGCAGTTCAGCTATGGTTGAACCCATTTGCTCCTCCCCTCTAGCCAAATCTATAAGGCCAGAGTTAAACCAGCACCCACTTATTTTAATACATATTTTAAACATTAATAAATTTTACAATCTTCTAAGGTTGACATATGAAAACCTTTGTTTTTTCTGTAAGATGTCTGTCAGCCACAACAAAGAGATCTTATTTTACCAGTGTGATCTATTTCCAATGCATTATCAGCCTTGCTATCGCAGTGATAAAGCAACCTCCAATATCATAATCCGTTCGTTGCAGTTACAGTAGGAATACAGTAGGGTCACTGGTAAGTGCTGTTTTTGGCTTTGGGGTATATGGACCGTTTTTTCAAGTGTAGGGAGTATGCTCATTATTTGATAGCATCAGCCCCTTCAACAGAAAGGAGAGCTCCTCTATTGTGAGAAATGTTTTTTTCTACCCAGAAGGAGGCACCGGTCTGGAAATTGCAGGTATCCTTGATTTGTTTGCTAAAGTAATCTGGCAAACCTAGCAGATACCTAGCAGGGCCACCAGCAGCTGCCCGTAAAATATGTACATACGGTGGTGATGCTTTTTCTTGGTGATGTAATGTGTATACAATTATAGGCTTTGCAAATTAGCATATCTATCAAAGATTCTCTAATGAGAGACTCCAGTGAGACTTCTCATCTGAGGAACCCTCCCCCTGGATGGGCCTTTGTTTACAGAATGTGTTCTGGAGAGGACCTTGGTGTCTGGGGTTTTTTAAATGTTTGTTTTTTTGGCTTAACAGAATATTGGGTCGAAGAGAAGTTATCAAACTTAAAGAATTACAACTATGTAGGCTAAAAGCACTAAGAATACATAAAAGCTGTATAAAAGAGTATATAAAAGGGATATAAAAGAAAAAGCAAAAAATCATCATGGCATCAGTGGTTAGATCTTAACTAAGCAGACCACAGAACCTACCCTTCATACAGGCCTCAGCTTCCTGCCAAGTCCCTGCCCACTGAGAAGTCTGGGCAATAGGAAAATATTTGCAGCATGCCCTTGAAGCTATTTCAGTTCAGGATGAAGTGCCAACTCCTCAATTAAGTACCTCTTACACAAAACACCCTCCTGCCAATCTTTCTGCTTGTAGATGATGGCAAGTGTTTTGTGTGCAAGCTTTCAAGAAGTCTGATTGAGAAATGCTGTCACAAAAGATAGCACTTCTGTGGCATGAAACAGCCCTGCCAGTAAAAAGCTGCAATTAACCATATAAACTATAATAAAATCATATTATGTAAACTGTAATTTCCTACCAAAAAAAAATTCTGAAATAATCTTTGTTGCTGGTCTAAACAAATCGCAGCCTATCATTGGCACTGTTCCTGTTGACTGTGAAAGACCCTTGCCTGCTATGAGAAGGGGAAGGTATTCTCAGAACTTGAGGTGGAGATGGAGTTTCACCTGTGTACCTTGCAGCTGCTGCCTGAACGTAATTTTTCTTTGTCAGGTTGGGAGACAGTGCAGAGCTTTTTATCTCCCAGTTTTGTCATGACTCAAAGGACGCGCCTGCAAAAAGAAAGGGTCTAAGTGTTGAATAACCAGTAAGAGTGATCCTAGAAGGAAAGGTGAAGATTAAACAAAGTAATGAGCAAAGAGGATTTCTGTGCCGACTAAATCTGTGGAGCAACCTGTGATCACGGCAGTACAGGTGCAAATCAGAAACAGTAAACACTGAGCTCTTAAACTGTGGTCTTCAAGCTTGCAAATCTTCCCAGCAATACCGATAGGAAATTCACTACTGCATCTGAAATAGAGCCTAGTAGTTGTAGAGGTAAACAGGGCACATGTAGAGGTGTTTTATAGCTGAGATGCTAAGGAGCTGAGAAAACTTAGTTCCCTCCAGTTTCAGAATAACATTACCTTCATAACATTGTGAAGGATGGAATGCCCAGGAACAATCATCCAGCTCATGAAGACAAGGTGACATTTTAAATGGAAATTTTATTTTGACAATCATTTTTACTCATATAGCTGGGGATTTAATCTGATTTTATTCAGCTAGTAAAGCACTGCTTCAATATTCTGAATGTTTATAATATATTTGAATTCCAATTTGCATGTAAGCATATCTTAACACTAATCAGGAATCAAAAATAAATTGACTCTTAATATCAGTTACTTTTTTCTAGCATAAAATATAGACATTAGAAATCTGAATGAACACATACCATGTTAAATGACTGTGCATGAAGAGAACGTGTCTTACTGATTAGCAAAAAGAAGCCCCAATGTAATGTAAAGGCTATGTTCTGTTGCAAATGAACACTACATTACTGATCAGTGATACTCCAGCTCTTTCTGTGAAGTAAAAAAACCATGGAAATGGAAAACGATAAATGATCCAAGTCAGGAATTTCCATTTGCCATATTAAATCATAATTAAAACAATAATTCAAATTATTAATCAGTCTGTTTTGAGATGCAGTTTATGCAAGTCTGGATTAGAAGCAGGATTTTTGCTAAGGCAGGTAGGTATATTTTTGCATATTCCGAGTCATTCAAGCTGCCAAGGATTCATATGGAGTAAGTACTGGGGCCATGCTGTAGCTAAGCAGTGTGTACATAGAAAAAGTGTATGGCTGAAGGTGAAAAAAGGAAGTTCTACTGATTAGAAAAAAAAAATAGTTTAAATGGCATTCTAGCAAATAAATGCAGCAGGAGATTCAGTTGTGGAAGGACCTGAAGATTAAGTCAGTGAATGTAAAGTTTGGATTAAGTTTTTCTGGCTATGGGTAGAGATACTTCCTTGGTGTAGTTTGCATAGTATTTGCATGAGCAATACTTACCCTGTTGCCATTAATTTCAGTGGGGATTATAATGCCTGAGGGAGAGCAGTAGCTTTACCCCTGATTTACTGATTGCAAATCAAGGCACAGTGAAAGGTCCTGCTAAACGTGAAGTCTTAGAATACCTAGAATACTTTCAAAATACTGAAAAAATTACATGGATTTATTATACAGAAAAAAAATCAAATAAGCTCTGAAAAATCAAACCAGAACCCCAAGTTTACAAGTAGTGAGTGTTCTGAGGGGATGAGAAAATAGGTCTCCCATGCACTGCAGCAGTAGAAGAACCTCTTCCCAAACATTTGAATTACAATGAGAGCAAAATCAAGTTGACACATAGAAGCTGTGATCCCCAAATGAAATATGAGTCACAGCGAAAGCACTGGATAAATCATTCTTTTCAGTTTCACAAATAAAAGGGTTCAGCCCAGAAAGCAGTGATAAAAAAGAAGGAAATTTTCCAGTATTAGATGAAGTGAGCAGAAGGTGCAATTTATTAAAGGAGATTTTTTTGAGTAAAGCATTTTTCACACTTTCCATAAAGTAGCTTTCTTTTGTGTGCACTTCTTCCCTGCACTGTCTTCCATTTTCTTCATTCAAGTTCTTCCCTTAAGTCATCGCTGCAGTACTCCCTAAAAAATGCTTTTACCAATTATTAGCAAAGTTACAGTATTATAATAGCCTTAAACTGGCCAAAGAACTGAGCAGCTCGCCAGGGGAAAAATAGAGGTGAATCCCAGAAGGCCTTAGCAAAAGAAAGGGAAAGCACAGTCAGACTAAGTACGAAGGATGAGCCGTGCAAATCTCTCTTGTCATCACACTCTAAATGTTCATTTCTTTTAAACTGCTCCTACATGTTTCTTTGGTCTTAAGATCACTGTCTGTGAGTTCCTTCTGACCTGCTGCATGACCTGGTTCAGGGAACACTTCGGGACCACCATCACTTTAATCATGTTAGCCCAGGCAAATTCCGTGTGAACAGAGATAATACCTACATGTGAACACTTTCGAGATCTGGCCTTTGGCTTTGGTATCAAATTGTTGCCTGTAATTGAAAGGGAAGCATCTTAGAAGGTGGCTCTGGAATAGATTCTCAGAGGATAAACAAAATTAGGTATGTTGTTGTTTGTTCTTATTTTCATTTCATTCATGACCGATGTGTTTGTAACTATTTGCTGATTTTTCTCTTTGCATGGTGATAGCTCTTTTAATTGGTCTTTAAATACGGACTCATAAAGGTCCCTACGAAAAGGCTTATCCTTCACATACTTTCAACAAAAGAAGTAATAGGATAATTTTCTAACCAACTGCTATGTGAATATCTAGAATTAAAAAAAAAACCCAGCAGCAGCAGTGATAGAAGTAATGTGTGCAATGGGTTTCCATAGAAAAATGAAGATATTAAAGCTTTCAAATGTAATCTGTGGGATTAAAATTCAGATTATTTATCATCCATGTTATTAAAAATGGAGAAAAGGAAACAAAAGCTCAGGGATTCATAAAATTATAAAACCCCTCTGGCTTTTGGAAGCAGGACCTTTTAAAAAAAAACTATTTTTTTCCATTGAAAACATTCTTTATACATCTGATGTGGCAGACCCATGAGGTTTAATGGCCATTATAGCAAGAGGGTATCTCATTAAGTAAAAATGATTTCTCAAGAAGTGGTAATATGGTGCTTTAAGAAAAGAGGAAAGCAGCCAGCCCCTGGCTGTACCCTTCGTATCAGGAATATCTGGTTTTCCTAGCCTTAGCAGGCACATGTTAAAATCTTATATCTCAGGTCGGCAGGGCATGTTTCACATACTGCAGGAGACAGTGGGGGGAGAAGGTCCTGAAGATGTTCACAGGTGAGAAAACAACAAGAATTTTCCTTTTGAACAGCAGAGTAGCATAAGATATCGAGGTGTGCAGGGCTGATAAAGTACTCAGACATTTTATGAGCAGTGTATATGTTGATAATGAGCAGTGATACAGCTGCACTTGCAATAGTTCCTGTGTTGAAGAAATCTGGGTACAGCAGATGAGCAGCAGATCACATACAGAATTAGGGTTGTCAGTAATCATTCTCGTATCAGTAACAGAGTCTTGGAATTCCAAACAGCATCCATTTGCCAAAGATATATTCTGTTTATGGCACAGGCTTCCCTCTAGAAGATACGTGATCTGGTGCCTTCTTACATAGTTTTGCAGAAGGTCTTCTAACTTTTCTTCCACTTTGATTTTATACAGGGAACAAGACACACTATGATGTTGTAGTTTAAACAGCACATTTAATCCATTTGCATATGAGTTCATGATAAAACTAGTTTTGGTGACGTGCTTGCATGAATTTTCCCTATTTAAATTTTGACTTTTTGGACAGCCTCCGGCATTACTGGAGTGCTGATTCTGTTGAGAGAAATGTCATGGCCCAGAGAATAATTATCCAGCATAATGAGACAGAGACATTAATGACACTAAGCCTTTCAAAGTGAATCAGTCCTCCAAACTATGAAGCTGATTTAAAAATCATACCATTTTACCACAGATCATTCTGGGAGCAGGGACTTGGCCTTCTTATTTTTGAGCTTGTAGGATTTATGATTTTCCACTTTTCTCTGTAGTTAAAAGCAGTTAGTTTACTTTTCTGCTTTTGTTCTTTTTCTTTTATTTTAAGATGAAAGTGGAGAGTTTCACAGAACTCTGGAAATTTAAATAAATGGATTTCATTTAATTAAATTCATTCAGTTGTGACCAGCGCTGGGTTCCTACCTTCTCTCCAACTTAATAAAGACCCAGAAAGGGCAAAACCATCTGGTTTTTACATTAGGTTTTCACTTTCTGGAATAAATCCTGGAATAAATGTTGTTCTGATCTTCAGCTCTAGCTCAGCTTCCCCTGCAGTAAATGAAACAGCTCCTGCTGATTTCAGTGAGAGCTGGGGCAGTCTTTCACAAGCAGAGCTCTTTAGTCACATCTCTGCATTCAGAAAACAGTTCAGTGTTTTGTGACAGTTCCAAACCCATTTTAAATATGAGGAACATATTTAAAGAAGAACTTTAATGTCAAATCAAACCAGGCACACAAAAGTGCCTTAAACAACTTCCTTTTAGGTCAATAGGAACTTTCCATTGACTTCACTGGGCATTGAATCAAGACAGAAAAATCAAAGCCATAAAGTTAAAATCTGAATACAATGAAATAAAACTGATAGCCTTAAAAAGAGGTTCTAGGTGAAAAGCTTCATACGTTGCCAAGCCAAAATTCAGAGGCCATGTGCACAGTAATACAAAAAAGCTAGGCAGAGTGCATCTAAGTAAGTGTGTGTGTGAGTTGCTTTTACACTGATAGCGTCAGTAGATTCAACTATAGCAGCAAATCAAACTTAAATTATCCAATGTATTTTTTAGCTATATAATGTGTAAAACATAGTAGATGCATCTTTTGTCCAAGTTATTGCTGCAAGAAATCTTTTTCCAAAAGTCCTCTGGAAATAGCTTTGGATGCAGTTCTGTATCAGCACATTCAATCAAAAATTCCTCAAAGCAGGACTTGTGTGATGTCAGTAACAGATGTGTCAAATCAGGGCTTGCAAAAACTCTGCACAAATGACATTTATTAAGACTGGATTCTGTGAATGACAGTGCATAGGACTGCATTTGGCAAGCAGTTCAGATAAAATGTAGTCACTGTGCACTGGCAGTTTGTCTGCGTTTTCCTACTGTCACTAAGATATGCCCACAGCTTTCCCCCTCTCAGTCCTGGCATGCTTTTGTGTTTCTGGTGTCCTTCCTTTTGAACAGTCACTGGTGATGATAACAGCAATACCATATGGTACCAGATGAGGCCGAGTGACCCTAGTACACAAAAAAAAGAGAAAACAGGAACTGTTGCCACCACAGTCTGAGATTCTGCTGTGTGTGGTGATAGGTGCCAGCATTGCTACTATCATTTTGCCAAAGTATTTGTCTGAGTACCAGTAAAATGTCTACTTGTGACATGCCATCAGTAATTCTGGGGGATTCTTTATAGAAGCAATGAATAACGTTTCAATTTTGAGTCCCTGGCTTTTCTCACATTTCACTTTCTTCAAAGCTTTGTATTGGACCAGGCTGTTTCTGCTAAACCTTCATTGTTTGGTGGGAGAGCTGTGAGTTTCAGTTAGTATTGCAAATGTTTATTTGAAGCTGTTAATCAAGGTTTTGCAATGACTCAGGAAAGCTCTGACTGTGATTCATCAAACCTGTACTGAAAATTCTTTGCAGAGGCAGGGGTCCCAAGCTGAGAATGCGTTGTCCTATGCTCTCACACACTGTATTGACAGGCTTTGAGATGTGATTAATTCTCTCAGCAGAATTCTTGAGTCTTTTAACTTGAGTGACTTTCAAAGTGATAAGATGCAACTGAGCTTTTAATCTTACAGTAGTTATTCAAGCATTAATATACACCTCAGTGTATTCTTAGTTATTTCTTCCTGAAATTTATCCTCCAGATTACTATTCCCCTTTCCTTTTTGCCTAGCCATGTCTTACACTCAGAATATAGTGTTCTCCATGACTCATATTCCAGGCAAAATGCCATTCATCCTAATAGAGTGAAACAGAGTATATTTCCCTCCTATTAATGGTTCAGATCATTTTCTGTACTTTCAAATAAATCTTTCTGTTCTTCTAGCTATCTTCTAGCTGAGGACCTCATCACACTTCTCAGTTTGGTGGATTAGACCTCGTAACTTCACTATGAGGCATGGAAATACTGAGATTTGTTTTTTTCAGCTGAAAAATTCAGATATGGATAACTTATAAAATCTGTTAATGGCTTTAAACTGGTAAATGGGCGGTGATCTGGTTAAGTATTTCTTTATTCCTTAGCTCCTTAGCCTAAGCTTAACTCTTATTTACCTGGTGCAAAAACAGAGTTTCTTAGGTGAACATGTGTGTAAAACTCACACTTTTGGAAGTGAAAATTCATGCATGGTATCACATAACCAATTTAATTTTAAGTTGGGAAGGAAAGTTAGGAAACACAGTTCTGACACCCAGGGCCATTCTAATGATCTACAATAGTACTGTATTGTAGATTGAGAACACTGATGTGGTCTGTAAAACAAAATTACTTTATTTCTGTAAGCTGCTTGCCAACTCTAGACAATGAACATTCTTTTCACGGCTTGGTCATAGATGTACTCACCAGTTCATCCCTCTTGAGGCTGAACATCAATCTGAGAGCAGTAGCTGTTTATCTCAGTCATTCTTGATAGCTTTTGAAGAAGTATTATGATGGATCTATTTCTAATCTCATACTGGGAGTGATGTAGTTGACCTGTGAATTATGTACTATTCAGTTATATCTAGTGGATCTGTTGCTGTTTTTTCTTTTCTCTAGTCTCATCTCCCATTAAAAAGGATAAATAAAAACCTATTTATGTGATGTTTTGCTTGCTACTGGGAGAGCTTTGCTTATTGAGCATTGCAACTCATTTATCTGCAGTATCATTTAGTTTGAAGACTCCTGGCTCTGGGCTTGAGTTGGTGCTGTGTAGGTGGTTTTGCAAGGACACCTAGAAATTGAAGTTAGCCTTTTGAAGCTATTCAGTCTTTGACAGATGATCTACAATGACAATGTTAGGAAACAAGACCCTGGCTGTGATGGAGTGCTTAAGGGCAGGACTGCTCAGCATCGGGGCAACAAGGCTGCATTTGGCCTGCAAATGCAGTGGTACTCTTCAGCTTGTGCTCATCCCCCGAACATGTGGACTGTAGTCCTGTGTCAGTAGTACTCACCTGTGTACTCAGGACTTCCCTGGATTTTGGGGAATGGTGTTGCAGCAATCAGTTGCACAGACAGGCAGGACATGAAACTTGTGGTGGCTGGTTCTCAGAATTGAGTTTTTAAACTAAGTCCTTATTCCTTACATTAGATCTCTAATGAATGGGTAATAGATTCATCTCCTGTCATTGGGCATCTCTTTTTTTTAAGAATATTTAACCTAACTTTGCAAAATGCAACTGAGTCAAAATGGGATTGAAATGACCTCACCCTAGCTGATCTACACAGACTCATGCATTGGAGATGACACAGTGTACCCAGCTGGCATGTGAAGTGAACTAATCCACAGAGAAACTGCACAGGGGATCGTAGACTTACATGTGTTTCATAAGCAAAACAAAGCAAATTCCTGAAATATTTCACAGCAAGCTGCTTTCCAATTTTTAATGGTAACTTTGAGTCTACTCTAAACTTTCTCAGTGTCTCCACACTGAAATTAGTGGAGATCAATCACACAAATGTCAAATAGGCCACTTCAGTTTTGATTCATAAACACATTTATGGATTGCATTAGTGCTCTTGGCTGCAGAATCAGAGGCTGAATGCTCAACAGACAATCCACCTTACCCATTGCCAAATCCTTTCCAATGTCACTTTTTCACATGAGAGCTCTCCCAGCCTTCACCTGTTGTCTGAATATGAGGGATTCTGCTTTCATCCTAGATGTAAAACTTTGTTTGATTATGTCTGCTGTGTCCAGTTGATAATGCCACCCAGATCATTCTGTATTATTGATCTGTCTTCATTCTTCACAACTCCTTAGACTTTGTTGTATCTCCAGACACCATCGTCCATTAGGCAGAGATACACTGTTGTTTCCTCTTTGGAATGTCTGTCCCCACCACAGCTTCTGTACACAAGTTTGTTGAGGCAGCAGAGTTCTGGTAAATGCAAGATGTACAAACAACAGAGACAAGGTGCCTTCTGTTTGCTCAGCCTGCTTTGTGCTGGGCTGCAGCACACTGTTCCTGTGTCCTGTGGACTGGGTCAGCCCGCTGGTGGGAGGCACCTGTGGTCCTGCGGGCTGGTCATCGAGGAGGAACATCCTTTATTTACATACACGGTACTGCCACAAAACACACAGAGACAGCACTGGGGAGGCATCACAGCCTGGTTTCCAGGGAACAATTTTACCTCAAGTGTGGATCCAAGGATCCTTCCTGAAGACTTGGATCAGAAGGCTTTAAGAAATGGTGCTTTTCTCCACTGAGAAGATACGCTCTTTGTCCAGCTACACTGATATCTACGAGAGGCTCCTTAGGAAAATCCTTCTGAATGCAGGGTTGGGATCTAGCACCTGTACTGACAGATAACTGCATGAACTGGGCACTTCCCCCAAGACTCAGATAACTCCACACTCTTGAATATCCTTGGCAGTCAGTCCTCTTCCCCAGAACTCTGACTGAGTACAAACAGGAAAATCTGAACTGGGAAAATTGAATGGTGTCAATAACTTGAAACAATAGAGTATTAGAATAGAAGTGCTAATGAGATATCAAATATTCCTTCTCTTTTTGACCTTTCTTGCTATTAATTTAATAACAGTCTTCCTGCGAACTCTCAGTATCATAGTCTCACAGATAATAGTTTCATATAAATTGCCTCAAGAAAGTATGATACTGGCTTGAAAAGTGGCTACAGATTTTTCCCCAAATATTGCTGTAAAGCAGTATGCAGTGGATATTACACATTTCTGATTTAAAGCTGAGGTAATTTGTTTCTCGTTCCTGAGAGTTTGGTTGTATAGTGAGACCGGTAAGAATACTGAATGAGCAAATATAAAATTTTCTATCCAAGAAAACGCTAGATCCGTGCTGATAACGTCCCTGTATTGAAACTTCATGTCTGAATTGCTGTTCTCTCTGGGGACTCCAACAATAATTTAGCTGTGACCTGGGTTACTTGGGTTAGTACCCTCTTGTACAGAATTTTTTTCACTGTCACTTCCTTGGTAATGAAACGTTCTAAGAATAGATTTTGAACTAAGTCACAAAACTACAGAAAGACCAAACTACACCAGTATTGCCAGTAAATGGAATATTTTTCGTTGCTTTTCTTAATGTGTGAACCCTTGGCACCATCTAGTGTTTGCAACCGCAGACCAACTCTCAACCGCTGAGTACAGAACATCACTACGAAGAGCTTTCAGCCAAAATAAAAGCAAACAGTGCTCTGAACCATCACCTAATTAATTTCACACAACTTGTGCTTGTGATTTACAAAACACAAATATAGCAGATCAGGATGCAGAAAAACTTTTTTGTGCTTGTGATTTCCAGTCCCTTGTCTCTCCCATGACGTTACACTGGAACCAGTAGATCAAGCCAGTGTCAGAAAAGGACATTTGTGTGCCCACTAGTGGCAAGTGCACAGTACTCTTCATGGAGGTAAGTATGGTATTAGATAAATCTTCTAGTGCAGCCTGGATGGAGAAAATTATCTTCTGCTTCTGCTCTAGATTAGAGCTGTTCTACAGTTTCTGACCCAACCATAACAACAGCCCTTTGCATTCCACATTTATCATGCTCATTATCCCTCATTCTAGGAATTAATGTTTACCTTCCAGTTCTTGCATGAAGTTTGGCAGAAACAGAACCAAAGATACATATAAATGTATGTATTAGTACATGTGCTACTCTGCAAAAATCTACCAGCAAAACCTTTCTGCCAACAGTTTGCAATTCATGAATTTGCTACCAAAGCATTTGTTTTAGTAAGATGAATTAAGAGTGTATTGTTTTAGCATAGAATTCTATGGCTTCTAACAAAGCTGAGACAGCATAGTCTCTGATTTCTGGTACCTCGGGGCCATTACTTGCAGCAGCTGAGTGAAAAGATCTGTGTGAAATGTACAGTGTAGCTAGCCAAGTGTGAACGGGAAAAATTGCTGTGACAGCAAATTGCACTTCCTTCTACGTGCTGCGAGAAATGTGGGCAGGCAAAAAAAAATGGCATCACTTTGTCAGTTTATGCCAGGCCAATGAAAGCCAGGGAGAGGAGATACAGTTTTTAACTGATAGCTTTGTCTTGTTCTTGTGACTCCATGAATGTGACCCAGCTGCTGGTAATTGAGGTATTGCCAGGAATGGCTGGGAAAAGACAATCTGCTATAGATAACTGGAGCTAGGGGCAGAGGATGTGTGGAAGACAGAAAACAGAGAGGATATTCAGCATTTAAATTAAACTTTATGGATCCTCATACATATACTGAATTTTGTTATGCATGGAACAGATTATGAGTGCTTTTCTGGAAAAGTAATCAGCTTGACTAGAAAGTCTGGCCCATCATTAAGGAAATAATTGTGATTGCCTTTCCATGGCTGTCAAATAATTTGACGCCTGGCCTAAGGCTGACCTAGTCACTCCCTCACTGATCAATGGAGAGAGGCAGCGCATTCAGGAGATGATTCATACCTTGTCTCCAAGACATTTATTTTGGAATGGGGTGAATCTGGGGCTCAAAAGGTAGTTCTTCTTTTCCCAGACTTTACCCTTTCCCAAAAGGAGCTTACATATGACACCAGTTTTAGATGTTAGGTGGGATGAACCCTCTACTAATTTGGAGGTGGAAGCAAGGCGAGAAGCCCTGAAGAAAAGCACGCCATTCGTGGTGCGAACTCCCTCCTCTGGTCTTTCTTCAGCACACTGAGCGTGAAAGGCAGAGGCATGACACTCTTGAGACCCATGACCTGTAAGTATGTAAACTGACCTGCATGTGCTTGGCATCTCTGTTCCCCACTGCCCTCTGCCCATGGACTCCATTTATTTTTGTTTCAGTCCATTTTTATTGTATTAAATGATCTGATGAATGCAAGGATCTGCTCATAAAACCAGCAGCAGGAACAAGTCTTTCTCTGGGACTGATTGCACCCAGGTCCCTGTGCAAACTATTTGACAGCATTATCCTTGAGCTGTGTCTAGTTTGGTTGTGGCTGGTGGATACAGGCCCTGAGGCCCTCTCCCCTCACAGCTGTCACAACATGACATGATGTACCCTGTGATCCAGCCTCATCTGTCCCTCAGAATCAGCTCAAGACCCTTAAGCAGGGCTTTCCCCAGCCCTCTGTGCAATGAAGCACCCTTGGTTATGTGGGTCACAAGCTGAACATGAGTCACTGACGAGGCAGGATTGCAAAACCAGCGATGTTCTGGGAAGTTTTAATGACAGGACCACACATAAGCCAAGGAAGATAATTTTTGGGGTCTGTTTGGCATTGTGTTTTCTTCCACAGCCAGAACAGAGAGTCCCATTTTGGGTACTGTGTTTTTAAAAGAATGAAAAACTAGAGAGAGCAGAGTGAAAAGTTGACAGGCAGTTCAGAAACCCTGAGCTCTGAGAAAGAATAGAAGGAATTTAGCTGAAAAAAAGAGGAAACTGAGAAAAGGGAAATTATAGGAATCTGCTGAGTATGTTTTCAGTTGTCATGAGGCTGATTCAACTGGCTTTGTACCACTGCAGGTACAAAGATAAGAAATAATTACCTCAGTTTGTAACCAGAGAGGTTTGGATTAGCAATTAGAAAAAAAGTCAGGTTAAAAGGGCAATGAACTAGCATGAGGGAATGCTGCTCGTGGTCATTGCAGAGTCACCTTAACTGGCAGCTGTCAAAAAATAAGCATCTGTCAGTAATAGCGTGATAGGCATTATTCTGTGCTGATGCTGGAGAATGGAGTAAATGATACCAGGAAATCCCTTCCAGCTATAGATCTCTAGTCTTGTTAACGCTGTCAAAATTCAGGAAAACCTGTATTTACTTTGCTCGGATGGAGTGACAGCTATACATGACCTTTCGCATCAATTTAACAATATACCTACCCTTTTTTTCCCCTAGAGCTGCCATGCCTTGGCTGCCTCTGGATGTGCAAATTGCAGTGGTGGCAGGAAGCCCCTTGTGCCTGAGTACCAGCTTGTGAGTACCTGTCTTGGACAATGACCGTGCTGCCTTTGTCCATCCATTTCTCACTTCTGCCCGGATCTCTGCACTCATTCTCATCAGAACAAAGGTAATCTGAGCTAATTCAGAAGTGTATACTCTGTTTTGTATCATACATGGATCATGGCATGGGGTTTAATCACTGTATTGCTTTGTCTCAGTAAAGAGACAGTAGAAACTAAATGCAGTTAACCTATTTAAATGTTTGTATCACATGTATTTTTAAAGTACAGACCAACACAGAATGTAAGGTCCTGTGAAAGATACTTTCCTCACTGAACTCTGTGTGCCATGTAGGAAGCACAGGGGCAGGAGTTTATACTTTATTGCAAAGTGCTTAAGAAGTTCGCCAGCTGCCCAGAAATCTGACAGACAAAAATTAGCTTTCTCTGTCTGCTGCAGAAACAGAAGAGTGGGGCAGTGGGGAAGGTTACTAATGTTGAGTGTCTTTCCTCCAAACAGGAAGATGCAATGGAGCCTTAAGAATGGAACATTTCATATTCCAGTTTATTTGCTTAACACAGCTCTTTGCTAGAGAGACCACGCATCCAACATAGACTGTATATATCAGGATCCAGTATTAAAAGAAATCTTATGCCTCACCTCCTGAGATGTTTATAATTGTCAGTCATCCTGCAGATTTTACAGCTGGTAGGAAAAAGAGAACAGTTTATTGCCTTGCTGTGTCTTGAAGGTTATATGTGCCTACACGTATTAAACAATGACCTTGTCAGATAAGAGCTGAACAAAGGAGGATAACATAGCAGTTCTACCAGTCCTGCTGTATGGTATTTTAAACAGTAAGCTGTAATATTTAATAAACCAAATAAACAGACTTCCAAGTGGCAGGAGAGATAAGTAATGGAATAGCTGGAAGTACATCTGGTAGGATAGTTTCTTCTCTTTCTGTCATCTGCAAGGAATGTTCCCAAGACAATAAACTTAGGATTCAATTGGAAAAATGGTAATTGTTTTCCACTCCTGTCATCAAGAAACTGAAGACAGAGCAAAGTACTTAACTCCTTTTATCACAGCCACAGATGTCTGTAGCATTCCCCACACTCCTCATACCCCCAGATTGTTTGCTTAGTGTATGCATTCAGGGAATTTAACACTTTAGGATAGGTATGTGCACTGTACAGGCAACCTGAATGTTCCTGAGTGTAAAAAATTATACAGAATTATTACATAGGGTTGACTGTAGCTGCGTGTTACATTCTATGCCCTTTATTTCAAGTTGACCACTCAACAAGATTACAGCTGGCAAAAAATTGGGACCTAGAGGGATATATTCAAAGTTCAGGAGTAACTTTCCAGCTTTAATAGTTCAGATTCTGGCAAATTCCATCAAATATTTCGAGGAAAGAGAAACTCCTTCCTGAAGCACAGGGTGTGGAACCACTGAGGTTCAGCTGACTAATCAGAAGCATCTGTTGTCTTCTTACGCACCAAGCAGACTCCAGCTGCTGCTGCAAAAGGGCTTAGAACACCCATTAGTAATTTCAGCATTTTCTTTTTTTTCAATTTCGTTTAATTTAATTTAATTTCATTCTATTTCCTTTCCTGTCTTTTCATTTCATTTCATTCCTTGATTTCTCGTTTTATGATGAATTTTCATTTCATGAAAGGAAATGAAATCTCGAGATTTCCATGAGTATCCCTTCATTAAGTTTTGGTTCATTTCAGTGCACTTCACTTCATTCCATGCCATTTCAATAATATAACTTCTCCTAAGAATTTTCATTTTTTTCAATTTCATTTCATTTCATTCCATTTCCTTTCCTGTCTTTTCATTTAACTTCATTCCTTGTTTTCTCATTTCATTTCCTTTCATGAAATGAAAATTCATGAAAGGACATGAAATTTTGAGATTTTCATGAGTATCATTTCATTAAGGTTCGGATCATTTCACTGCACTTCAGTTCATTCCTTCCATTTATTTCTTTTCACTTCATTCAAGAATTTTCCTTTTTTTCACACTAACTTTTAAGGCTGGGGCTCCAGCTGAGGTGCCCAGCCCCATGCATGGCCCTTATCTGAAAGGTGTGGAGGCAGCATTGTTATATATATAAAAAAGGCAAATCTCTAAGGAGAGACAAGGTAAGTAATTATCTTGACAATGAGCTTTATTTCAAAAAAATACAGTGGTCTGAAAAACATTTTCATATGATGTCATTCTAAATCCTAAAAACCACATTACAACACTGTAAAGCTGACTGGCATTTAACTGTAATGGATCTGTAACACTAAGACAAATTTATTTGAAGAAATATTAGAAGTGCCAGGACAATTAATGTAGTTACAATGGTCTCAACTCTCTTGCTAAGCCCTGTAGTCTTCCCTGCTGACTTTTTCTCCAAAACAAATGTTAGCAGTAATAGAGGCTAATATCACCTTGCAAAGCTGTAAGATCATATATCATCAGAAATGGGAGTTCTTTTCCAATGAAAATAGAAAAAGATTTTCACATTCTCAAATGTCTTAGCTTTTGGCATGTGGAGTAAAACCAACTCTTTTTGAAAAATAAAGCATTATTTTATGGAAAACTTATGTGCCTTCAGAGCCTAGGAGCTATAAAAAGATACTTTCTTTAAATC
Organism: Oriolus oriolus; assembly: GCA_013400235.1. Classification (NCBI taxonomy): domain Eukaryota; kingdom Metazoa; phylum Chordata; class Aves; order Passeriformes; family Corvidae; genus Oriolus; species Oriolus oriolus. The sequence goes on from VXBT01007442.1 coordinate 783,208, forward strand.
ATTGCAACTCTTAAAAACAGTAATGCAATACATATGTTTTCTAAACCAAATTTAATTAGTTTTTTAAAAAATATCTCAACAAAAGGAATAAGTCTTTCTAGCGAGCAAACATATCATAGTAGAACCCACAACTGATTTTTAGTGTCTCTTCACTGTAGATGGGAGCAGTCAATAAGAGGTGAAGAACATTCCAGAGGCAGAAAAATGTCTTGTGACAGAATGAGTGGCACATGGGAATCCTGCAGCCACAGTATCAGTGCTGTTACTGTGCTGTGTCAGTACTGCTCTGTCAGGAGCAGAAGGTAATTACTACACAAAAATAATAAAAGGTGCCAGATGTGTTCAAATTACAGATGAATTCTATGAATTCTTTACTTTAAAAAAACAACCAGAAAGCAAAGTTTGCAGGTCTTGGGAAATAATAATTTGAAGGTCTTTTAAGCCTCTCTGACTCTGCTTCTCATGCATATGAACGTATTTACTGTTAGGATTCCTCAAGAACATGGGCTTTTCTGTATGTTTCTTAATCACTTCATTTATTCATAAGGCCTGCAGCCAGAAAGAGTCATTGCACATCATCTTGTCTTATTCTGGCATGGAAGAGGCAGCTGGATTTCACTGATCAAGCCCACCACTTCCAGTAGAAAGATACCCAGCCTGGCTTTTGAAATGGCAAATGCCAAGGCCCAGCCTTCTCCAGTTTCCCTGAAACCCTTAAGGTAAACCCAAGAGTTCTGGCCAAAAGAACGGAGTTTACCTGTATGGAGTGGGGGGGAAGTGTTCTCTCTGTGTCCCTCTTGCTGAAGGGAAGCTCCATTTATTGGGACAGGATTTCTTTAACCTACATGCAGAAGCCTAGAATGAAATCTATAGAGTTGGATCAGAGTAGACTACTGAAAACTCAGAGTGAAAACTCCTTTTCAAACTTTTCAATTTTGACAATATTTACTGCAGATCACAGAAGTCACATCAACAAACCAAGTATTTTTTTTCTGCCAGAGAATCTCAAATCACACAGCAGTGCTAAATGAATAGAAAATAAAAATAATTTCTGTGTCAGTTTCTTGGTTCACTTCATTGTAAAATGCATTTCAGCCATATTACAGAAAGCCCCCTGAACAGATTATGAATCTGCCAAATTTTAGGCCCAAGGAAGGGGAAAAAGGTTAAGAGACATCTACAGCTAATCCCTCATATCCAAAAGAGTTTGACTGCTGCACAAGTAGGTATTATCTTGCTTCAACAGCACCATAGGTCTATACTGTGGGAAAGGATGGCCAAGACGGTCAGAGATTTCAAATGCATTTGAATTTGAAGGGAAAATTTTTAAAAATCAATTGTCTTTATTTTATGGTGTACTGAATTTCTGCAGTGCTTTGTGAAACACCTTAATTTATCCATGTGAGTTCAGAGCACACTTAAAAAAGATCTGACCACTTTGTAACCATTCTGAAGGCAAAGTTTAGACACTAACAGGAATTAACATCTTCCTGACAATAAGAGAACTGTGCTGCTGGCTACACATTAAAGCAGAAATTTTGTTCTCATGTGAACTAAGGCACCACAACTCCAGAGCAGTCAGCAGAGATCTCTGGATCTGCTGTGAAAAAGAGGACTGAGCCTGGTCCTGAATCAGTTCTTTGCTTTCTGCTCTGCATGTGCAGAAATCATAAAGAGGAGCCTTTAGCTGATTTTAATTGAACACTTGATAAAGAGGCAAGTCTGTTCTAAGATACCTCTTACATTTGTAAGGGTAAAGAATAATAGAAAGAAACCAATCTTACGGAAAGACAAGTAAAGTTATATAGAAGTCCACATTATCACTATTAAATAAAAATAATATTTAAACTTATTGAGACATGAAACTACATAAATATTTGAGCGGGGAGAAAGGCATTCTACTACCACGAAGGAGTTACAGAGATTTGGGAACATAACTGAGCAGTTGTGAAAGTTCATATCTAAGCTTGCTGACTTGATGTTGTCCATCACAAATATACAGCAAGTATTGGGACGACAAAAAAGGAATCCATTAGCATTATTCTGTTTTTTGAAAAAATTATGACATCTTTGCTGTGACACAATCTGTTAACTTTGAGCATTTGGTACTTTTAAATCAGAATGAAAAGCTAATGCAATCCACCAAGAAACTCAGCTAACAACCTTCCAGCAACTCACTACCGAAACCGAAAAAAAAATAAAAAAAGAAGGCAGAATTAAACTGAAACACTGACAAAACTCAATGAGTTCCCAGTAATATGAAAAAAGAGAGCCAAAGTGATATTCCAGATGGAGATTATTTGGAGTTACAGCAGTGAACTGTGTAAAACTAAAGGAATGGTAATAAAGAATGAAAATCAATCTGGCTATTAAACAGAAGGGATAGGAAACAGTGCCGCTGAGAGATGGGTGTGTTAGTCAGCAATGTGAACTGGGATAGCTTTGCAAGAGATTGGCTCCAGAGCTGACAATCCTGCAACATGTCAATTCTTTTGAAAGCAAAACCAGCAAAACTCCTATGGAATATCAGATAATCTGTAGTGAGTTACGAAAACAACTTGCCCATGCACTATTACTTGACAAGAGGGAACAGAGAATGGGTGAAATAACTCTCTCCATCCTTCCTTTGCTCCATAGGCTGGCTTTGCAGTACTGACTCTGGAAGTCTCCTGCCCTAGCAGTGGAGGCTGATAGAGGACCCCGTGCCTCAGGGAGATGGATGCTGCAGCACCTTTGCGCCTGAGCCCCGAGCCCTGAAGCTCAGTGATAGGATCCAATGTGCATTCACCAATTTCCTCTTCACTCTTAAAGGTGCTGGGTTAGGGATAAAGAAGATATCTGGGGTGAGACAGTTTGAAAGGGCCTCCCTGCTGCCATCACAACTACAAGTCAAGGTCTTAGTGCAGATCAGACAGCCTCCCTCCCACTGGGAGAGCAGCAGCAGCTGGGAAGAGGATCCCAGGCACTGATGTGCCATACTCGAGGGCATCAAGGTATCTGAATCTTTCTTAAGGCTGGAAGAGTTCATTATAGATGTATTTTATTTCAGTATGATGTTAGGCTAATGATGACATTCACACTTACTGGCTTCTACACAGCTCAGTTTCCAGTTTGCTTTCACTTTTATCTGGTATCTTTATCAGAGACCACCTCCACTGCTCCAGCTGGATTCTTCATCATACTCACAGACAGCCCTTGGCCATATTAAATTTTTAACCTGGGGAGTGGCAGAACCTTTTCCCTGTTAAGGACTGAAAACCTTCTGAGCACCTTTGACAGGTCACAACTTGACACACATTTTTACATTATCCAATAGCAACCAGAAAAATAAATAAAACATATGTTGGCAAGCAGCCTGAAATAAAATCACAAGTCACATTGAGGCTTGACTCCTATCTCACCTTGCCTTGTTGTTTCTTTCTCTCTCCCTCAGCATTTTAAAATCTTATTCTTCCTCACAGCATCCATTTAAGGCTGAGATCAGGGAGTAAAAGCCATAGCCTTCAAATGCCTTCTTTTCTCCCATTGTCTAGTGATGCACAGCAACAGCTGAGAAGGGCCTCTTGTCCTTCTGGACCCAACAAATCCTGAACTACAAAATTCGGCTTCTGCTATTTCTGCATCAACCTCCATTTGCCAGCCAATTGCTGTTGTTCGCTGCTTCTCTTTTAGTTCATTCACCCACTTTTCCCTCTTCCTTTGCATCCTGATTTTTCTCTCCCACCCTCCTCTCTCCAGCTTTCTTCCTACTCTTCCTTCCTTGCTTCACCTTCGTAAACCTCTGTGTCTCACTGCATCAACTTCTAGCACTCAACACCAGTATCTTCTAGAACAGTGTATTGACCTCTCCCCTTCATGCTCATGTGCACACACCCATTATGTGACTCTTACATATTAAATACATGCTTAATATAGAAGTAGATGGTTATTTATCAGGTTGTGTGGAGAGATCATTTATTCACACAGGTCTCTGGAAAGGACTTGTATTGGAGCAGTGGTTGGTTCCCTACTCTGTTGCTTGGTACCTTGTTCAGGATCATCCATGAAAGAAGGGACAAATCAGACCAGTTCTGTCCCACAGGTAAAAGCAGCAAAGAGTAATTAAAAAAAAAAAAAAGAGAAAAAGAAACCAACTAACCCACCAACAAAACAAAACATGCAAAAGAAACAGACAAGAAAAGGTCCTTCAGACAGAAATTAAGTCAGGTTAAAGGTTTAGCAGTCAGTATCAAAGAGGATAACTTTATATGACAAATATCACATCATATGCGGGACAAATGTGAAGCCAGAGGTTACTGAATCTTCAGAAGTCACATGTGTTGGCTCCTCTGTACAACTCCTAGGGGAAGGAAGTACTTGTATTTAAAGCTTTCTGTTTCTATACTGTTTCTTAAGTTATATTTATTGCTTGACAGTGGAAAACTCATCTACACCCATTATATCTAAATCTCTTATGAAGGATACCAGAGCAGAACATCTATCTGACATTTTAAATTAATGAGACAGTTGAGTACTGTCTTTAGCTGTGCCACTGTCAATCAGCTTGATTTTGTTTAATACACTGTGCTCACAAAATGTGTGAAATGTTTTCTAGATAAAAGGGGAATGTAATCCTGACCTTCAACAAACGGTAAAATTTAGATAGTTCATTCGCACTCTTGGTATATTTTACTGCTAAGACATATTTAGCACAGTCTTAAAATTGAAACTCTTATCAGAGCTAACATTGAATGGAAAGTAAAAGTCAGTAAGAATGGCCCTAAATTAAACTGTATCAGTCTTTCCCACAGTTCCTGTGATATGTTCCAAATGGATGGCAGTCAGATGGTAATTATAAATCGCTGCTTTCAGTTTTCTAACTTGAGCATGATCCAAGATAGACAGTGAACACCTCTGAAATAGCTTATACTGTCACCTCAAAGACTGCAGGAAGATGATAGGTTTGCTGTCGTTCTGTAGGACTTACATGGCAAAATCTGAAAAGTGTCTTCTCACATCAGGTTTTTCCACCTCTCTGCAATTTGAGGTGGTGTTGGGCAGCAGCGGAGACTCTGGAATAATCTATGAATTCAGGAAGATGGTACTATACTGTGTCATTCTCAAGTCACATTTGAATTTTTTTTCAGGAACAGCATTAGAAACGTTTTTAAAAAATGAAAGTTATTGGCATTCATGATGGGGAGCGGGGGGCATCCTGCTGAGTGGATTTTAGAAACTTTTTTGGATCAAATTCTATCTGTCACTAACTTGCAGAAATATATTAATACTGCTCAAGGGATCATGTATTGCACTCTTGATCTGTGAAAAATATAGACTGGGTAAGTTTCCTACTCGCAGTTTCCTCTTCCACAGCTCGCAGGATCTTGTGAAATATTCCAGCAAATTCAGGCTGGAATAATACTAGAACAGCTATAGAAAGTGTTGGATACACAAAAACGGAGCAATGGATAGTAGGGGCTCTTTCAGAAGGAAGCTTGAGAACATACACATTTCAAACAAAAGTTCTGAACCTGGTGAAATTTGTGCAGAAGCTTAACATTTTACTTTGTGACCAACTCTATTTCTAAATAGAGCCTTTAAATCAATGAGGTTCTTCACAGCATGTAAAACTTGACACATACACAAGGCTTTGCAGGATGAGGGCCAAATGTACTTTTTTTAAGAGTGTGACTTGCTTGGAGACATTCCAGAGGAAAAAAACGATGTGGAGCTCTCTATAAAATTGTTGGCACCATTCTGCTTATTAAATAGACATGAATTCACTCAAACAAAATAAGGTCTAGACATTTATATCAAGTATGTGGAAGTTTGTGCCTATTCCTAAGTTAAAAAAAAATAGTGATAATGCTTCTAGATTTGTACGTTGGGTTAAATTCTTGTAAATATTCATTTAGAGTTTTATAAGCTTCCCTCTCTTGCCTATTTTACTATCTTACCTATAGTTCTATCTGGCAAAATTTGCTCTGTTAGCCAGTAAATTGCTGTAAGTTTCAAGCTGACAGCATGGAAAACAATTTCTATTATTTACTTTATTATCTTAGGGGTGGCAAAACATAAAATTTCCTATCTTACCTCAAGTTAATTCCATGCTAAGACAAGAATTTATTGTTCAATTTGCAGCTTGTGTATTGAAGAGCAATATATTTATTTCAGGAATAGAGTCTAATTTTAGATCCATATTGAAGGTGTGATGAAAAGGTGGATGCTGGGAGTGTCAGTAGGACTTTTCAAGAGCAAGCTCGATATAGTTGTTGAACTATATAGTGATTGTGAGATGAAAGAAGTCATAGGATAGACTTTACTGATTTAAGTGGAACCTGTTACATACCTGAAATTATTTACCCCCTAGTTGGTATCATAGGCATGGCCTCGAACTACTTCAGATAAATGCATCGACATTATAGCTCTTCAAGAAAACAGAAATAGTCATTTGGCCCATTGGGTGCTGGACTGCTTGTGGGTAGCTGCTGCCAGCACTTTAAATAAGAGGTCTGAGGAGACACGTGGAACATCTGGCAACAGCAGCTACTTTTTTAATCACACAGGCCACAGGTCACATTGTACCACAGCTCACAAAATCACTGTCACATTTAGCAAAGCCCGTTTACTTGACCTCAAGGTGTCTTGAGGTCAGATGCAAAACCTTCTGCAGATGTAGACGGGAACCCAGCAGGATCTTCACAAGCCCCCAGGTGCTTGTTTCCAATTGAGTTCTCACTAGGGCTGTCTTTGTAGGAATAATTTAAAAACAGTTCAAAAATATGGCATTAGGTGTCTCAAGGCACACTGCTTTAGGCTGCAGACAGCCAGATGCTGCCTTTTGGGTAGCTGGTTTTCAGCTACAGTTAGGGCAGCTGTCCCATATCCATACCAAAATCCTCTACTCCTCCAGTCTGGGAATGCAGGAGACCTGGATGGTTTAACAGGAAGAATTGCTGCATGAACCAGGTACATTTTAGTGAATGGAATTGCACAGAAGGTCTTGGAAGTCTTTTTTATCTCCTAGGGTGTGACAGTACCTGTGGGTTTTTCAACAGAGATCGCACCCCATATATACAGAGAAAAGAATAGTTTCTTCACCAGCTGGGCTGGGCTTGATGCTTCAAAATCATCTTTGCAAGCAAGGATTCCTTCCCTTCTATAGGCATACTTTCCAGAGCAATTTCTGCATTCCTATTTTTAAAAGTTGCACATTTTGAAGATATGGGAACACATGCTCTTTGCAAGATAATCTCCAGTTCCTTCCCCACTCCACACTGTAACACTGCTCAAAGCCAATTTTAATGCATTGCTGCAAAGTCTGTTGTAGAAATTGTATATAGTCTATATTATGACTTGCCTGAGAAAAAAATGGGGAATGTTGCCAAGAAAGGTAATTGCATTTTCAAGGATTCAGAGTATTTAGACATAGAAGTATTGAATCCAGAGCAATGTCCTTGGAAACTGTACAGCAAATACAAGGATCAGCAGAGTAGCACTAGATGGCACTACAGTAATTTTCACTCAAAAAGCATAGGCCAAGCCCAGGGAATCATGGACTCGGGTCCAGCTCTGAATGGGAAGCTCAGATTTACCATCCAAATTTTACTTGTGTGGCCTGGGGAGATTCTGAGGAATATGAGGTGTAGTGGTCTTTCCAAGGATTAAAATATAGAGCCTTCAGTTGGTTGATAAGTGATATCATATAGATGATGAAGAGTGCAAAGCTACCTGAAATGTTTTAATTTCACAAAGTGAGACCACAAGGTACCTGAACACCTGTTATGTTCTACTGAACCCAAGGTAAACATATCCAGATTCAGTACCTCCAAAGGCATCTGACTCAAAAGCACACCAGAAATGTTAGGTGTCACTTGGGCAACCAGAGAGTTCATTGTCTGTCTGCAGGTACAAACTGCCTGTTTATATTTACAGTGGTTTGTGCCTAAAAATGAAAATTTGACTTCCTGGACCAAAATCACCTAGATTTTGGGACTAGCCTCATAGCTTACATTTCCTGACACACGAAGTTAAATGCTGGCTGTCGCCAATTTCTTTTAATGATTCCCATAGGTGGTAGCTAACATCAAAGCTTAATACATACCTTGTTCTTATAACAGTCATACAGCTTGTTATCTCTAACACACTTAGAGAGCTTACTTTTAGAATTTTGCAGAGGTACAGTCTTTAACAGGAACAACTGAGTGATTCTGTAGCTTACACTATCAAATACACATAGGAGAAAATAGAGCCTGTCAAGAAAGTCATACTCATTCTTGTAGGCTGAACCATTTTATACTAAATTCATGTGTTTGTAGCAATGAAAAAAACCATGGTCTAGCTCAGATTTGAGTCCTAAAACATTGTAGAACCAGATTTATAAATCTTGTAAATCTAAAAGAAACATCCAAGTGCAGAATATTCACTGTGACAGCACTACAAGTTATTTTTACAATATAATTATTTTTCTATTATGCATTTCTGTGAGTTATATTTTGCCTTCTGTTATGCTCCAGGTTCAAATCCTCAAGGGTAATTATTATCTATTTCACTGGAATCAGTGGGAGTTAGATATTTCAAAGATAGGAAACTCTGACATTTAAATTTTAAGGCAAGTGAATGTTTGAGTTTCTTCAAGTAAATCTTGTTCTAGTCATGCAGCTACATTTACTTTAGGGATATTGCCAGCTAAAAGGCCATCTACGTGTCCGTTACAAACAAAAAACCCTACTAGTACATTCCTTTACAACAAGAATGCTCTTTATCAATGGAAATAGCCTGACTGGAGACAATACAATCACTTAGGTAAGTTTGCACTGGAACCAGTAAGATTTGACCATAAGTTGTGCTCCCATCCAGCCAGTATGCGCAGGTTAACCGTGACGAGCTTTCATCCCAAAAAGGGTGAAGAGGGATCATATGAGCATAAAAATCTAGCATTGCACCCTTGCTTCAAACTGCCAACATTTAAATAGCATCATTTAGTAATAAATGAGGCGCCCCTTGTGCTGGAATTGGACTGTTTCCCATGCAAGGCTAAACCTGTGGTAAAGATGAGAGACACATGATGTCCAAAAACACTTTAAACTGTCTCTTTTAGTCATGAGCCACTGCTCTTTGAAATGATTCCTGTGTGGTTCTGAGCACATCCTGAGAAAATTTTCTGGTTGTCCTACTTCTTCTAATGTGTTCTCTAATAAGGGCTCCTTTTAATCTGTGCTTTAGATCTCCTTTAATCTGGTCATGGTTTCACACTTTGAGATGTACCCCTGAGGCCTCCTCTCACTTCAGAAGAGGCTTGAAAACAACCATAACTTGCTGCTTACTTTCTCAGACATGTCTATGAGTATATCCTGGAGTCCATGTTGGTCCTGATAGACATTGCAGACTCCATCCTAGATGCAAAAATGGACTGTGTAGCTGGCAATGAAGCATGGCACTCTCGGAAATACTCGGTGAAGTGAAGGTCTGATGAGACACGCAGTTATTGTTCCCATTTTGCAGCCTGGGTGACTTAACCAAAGTCAATCCCAACAATGCATTTTAATTCCAAAACCCCATCTGGGAAAGATCTCCAACAATGTGGTATGCCTGTGGGAAACAACAACTGTGCCCCAAAGCTCACTGTTTTCTTCATCACCCCAATAGAACAGGGGTGACACAGAGGTTAAAGAATCAGTGCCTGGCTTTACCTTGAGCAGGGCCAGCCCCAGTGGAGGTGGATCACTGCCCAGCTGTGCAGGCTTGGGACGAGGACTGTGCTTGACAGATGTGCTTGGTGCATTGCTAATGACATTGCCAAACCACTCTGGGTCTGTATGCATGTGGGTGTGTGAGACAGGAAATCCAGGAGTTGTCTTACCTGGCTCTATTATGAGGTAACTCGCCTAAACTATTCCTATGCTCTCTTAGTGTCAGTGGCAAGGCAGGTAAGCTAATAAATATATTCTGTTCTAACAGAGAGACACAGCTTAGAAAACTAATTTAGAAGGTTATTAGCTACTCTTTAGTTAGCTGAATGTGTGATAAAAGTCGCCCCTCATTTAAAAAATAAGTCAAACTATCTTTTGTCAAATATTTTCAAAATACAGCACATTTAAGACAATCTAATTCCCTTCTAGGTTTAAATTTCACATCTAAAACTTTCCCAACTTCTTTAATTTGTCTATTGTCCTGAATTTTGTCCCCCTTCATTTCCAACCTAGCCTGTTTCCTCCTCAGACAGCCTGGGTTCCTTGGGGATCACCATAGTGCTGCTGGCCTTATTGAGGTGCTTGGCAGTGTTTAGCTGGCAGCCTTCAGAAATCACATTAGTAGCCATTAACACCAACCATTACTGATTATCATCAGATTTTTATGAGAGTAAAATATCTAAATCCTAAATCCTACATTGCTGATCTTCAGTGCTTTGAAAACACGGAACAAGTTCAAAACTTCTTTGCTACAAGTGTGGAAATCTCCAAGTGGAGTGAAGCCACCAACCAGAATGTCTCCCAAACCACCTCCTGGTAGGCATTGTCACAGAAGAATACAGCCTGCACAGACATTCGTGGGGACTGTCCAGCTGCTTCAATGTATACTCAAATTACGCTGACAATCAAGTGACCTGGAGAACAAAGAGATTTTTTAAAGCAATTTTGTAGGTTGTTCGGTAAAAAACCTTGGTCGGTGTAACACAACCCTGTTGATGCTGGTGTCAGGCATCACACGCAATTTTGCTTCACCTCTCTCTAACTAATGGTGATTTCTGCAAATTAAAAGTGCTCTTAGAAGTGCTGAAAGCCAGTCTTCCATGTTGAATCATGGAAGGCATGGTCTGCCAATCCTGCAATACAGTGGACAGTCAGAGGGACTGAGCACTGAAAATACAAACCTGGCATGCATCTGGGTGGTGTTAACTAGGCTTCAACCCAACCTATTCCTGCTGTTGCTGTAGCCTGAAAAAATGTGCAAATGCATTGCTGCTGAAGAAAGGAAGGAAAACGAAACAAGCCCAGAGAACAGAACCACCAGCTCATATTAGTATTCTGCCCTGGTGAAATAAACCAGATCCTTCAGACTAAATAGGCACAAACGAAGGTCTCCTCGGGAATATAGCTGCTTGAATAGGAATGGCTCTAATCTCAGCAGTGCCACAAATCCCCCTTGAGAAAAGGAATTTTGGGACACTTTAAATTTTTAACTGTTCCTCATTTTCCATGAAACAGCGCTCTGCCTCAGGCCACTCTAATAACATTCTTGGCTTGCTCTGCTGTAACAATCTGTAAAAATTCATCCAGTCAGATGATTTGGAGTTTAATATCAAATTGCTTTGGAGAACATTCATGGTTGGAAGTGCATAATAATATGTTTTATTATTGCTGTAAAAAAAAAAAAGCTAGAGGAGAAGTGGTTTGCTTTCATCCATTGGGGAGCTCTGCTTTGTTATTACATTCTGTGCAAGGATAATTAATGATTTCACAACCAGCACTAAAAAAAATGTTCCCTGGCTAAAATTTTCAAAAGTGATTAATGATTTTGGGGTTTCTTTGCTTTTATGTATTCAATTTGAAATACCTTGAAGAGGGACCTGGTTTACAGAAAATGCTAAGCACTGATTTTCTGCAAATGGTCCAGCTTCCTCTCAAAACCCTCAGACCCTGTCATTTTAAGACCATGGTAGATACTGCTTACTGGTGACAAAAGTATGCCAATTTATAAATTAGTAACAGAGCACCAGATTAGATCACAAATAAATCCATTTCAAAGGAAAATATTTTAAAATTATACCTTCCTTGCAAGAACAGACTTCTCGACTCTTGGGATGATTGGAAGTTACTTAATGAACAAACAAACAAGCAAAAGAGGATAGGCTAGGGACTGGTTCTAGCAGTTGCTTTGTATTAGTAAAAGAAAGATCAAGAATGCATACTACAGTCTTGGGTGGTGCTTGGACATGTCAGAGTACTTTTGAATGTCACTGCATGTGTTGTGCCTGCCTGAAGCTGTCCTGGAGCCTGGCTGTCCTTTTTCTGGCAGGAGGAATGACCATTAATGCCTATGCAAAGTGGGGAACCTGCAACCAAATCAGAAAGGTGATGTTTCAGCCTTGATGTTGATGCTTATTCAAGGTACAGAACAATGGAGAAAGGAGCATCATAGATGTTCTTATTTCATCCACCCAAATGACTCAGCTTCCAAAAAAATCAGAAAGGCTTCTAGGTCTTTTTCCCAGCTCTGCTGCAGTGGAGCAGTCAAAGGAAACCAAAAGACTGCAGGAGAAAGCAAGTAACCAACCCCTTCTGAGCTGTTCCTCCACCACAGTGATTACACTGTTGTATCCTTATTTCATGCCCCTCTATTTCCAGTCATGTTCAGTTAGCCCAGATTAAAAATACTTAGACCTGTATCTTCAGCTTGGTCCAGTCACTTTACCAGCCTTGCCTTTTCTTTGAAGGGCGGTCCCTGGCCAGGGCAGGTGTGCTGGATGTTCAGGTCAACATTTCAAAAATATGTTTCTCTTCTGATACCTGAGGTTCTTGCATATTTAAGTGCAATCCTGCCTTCTATTTATTCAGGCAAGATAGAACTTTTGGTCCAGTAAAATTAACGTGAGTCTGCTTGCGAACAACCGGATCACCGTGCTGCAGCTGATTACACGTGCAAGCAAAGCTGCCAGAGTTCAGCAAACGCAAAGCAGGGCAGCACTGGGTAAGTGAAGGTGCCCAGCAGGAGCTGGCTGGGCTGCTGCTGAGGGTTCCTCCATCCTTAATCCTGAGCTGTTGGGATTATTGTTGTTAGATTAATCCATGTTGGGATTATTTTTGTTAGATTAGACGCCAGACAAGACTCTGCATTTGCTCTACCATTCCCAGGATTGTACAGTTTTGCTTTGCAGAGGTCTCTGTCCCTATTGCAAGTCCCTCTTGCCAAATCTTGTGGTTTATCTAGTACATGCTCATCAGCCTTTTGCTTCAAGGTATCCTTTGCTGACAGGATTTATCCACAGACACCAAGATTTCCTCAGCAGGATAATGAAAGTGGTTATTGTTTTACTCCTGCTCTCTTTCCTTGCTATTATCTTAGATTTTCCATCACTAATTATTCTTCTCTGCCTAGCTGAAGGAGGGAGTAGTGTTCATCTCACTCTGCATGGAAAAAGCCTGGAAGTAAGGAAGCAGCATCAAATGCTCACACTTCTGATGACTGCTCTGACTCCCATGGGCAATCCTCTGGCTGTGTGTCACCATGGCCTAGAAAAAGCACCCCAGCACAGGAAATTCCTACCACTGTAGCTGCACCTCAGTTCCACAGACACACAGATTTCTGGGCACAGATGCTGGGTCTGCAGAGAAGGCTGCTTGCCACATCAGCCAGAACTGAAAGGTGCCCTTTCATCTTGCTGAACTCCAATTCAGTTTTACAGCCCCTGACACTGAGGTTTGGTACATGGCTGATGCTGGTAGGAGTGAGGGGAGAACATGTACATTGACTAACTTCATCAAACCTTATTAAATTCCATCTGGAATTAAAAAGTTTTATTTAAAGTCTATGCCTGCATTTGCTTTCTCAGAATTGCTCCAGGCTGCAGAGAAGATAAACTCTGGAGAAGGGAGCAGGAGAGAGTGCTTGAGGCCAGAGCTGCAGAGGTTGCCTGGGTCAGACAATTTGCAACACCAAAGTAGGATCAGCCAGGGACACACGGAGAAGCAATGATCCAGCATATGTGGGCTAAGGAAACAGGGTTAATGTGGCAGCTCGGAGCTGGTGAAGCAACCACGGTGGCCCATAGCACAGAAAGTGGGCAGTGTCACCCAGGAGTGGCAGACTGAGGGCACTGTGCACAGCATGCCCCGCAGCGCTGCATTGTTGGCAGCACGAACCCCAGGCTGGCGGCATGCCTGGGAAACAAACACTGAAAGATGAAAGCGAGCCAATGTGGGAGGTAGCAGCCGGCTCAGTTTCCAGCCTCTGATCACCTTCTTCCAAGTGGTGTTTCCTCTCAGCATCCCCTTGTCCTCCTACAATGCACGGATCATTGCCCTCCATCAGGAAGAGTAATTGCCTTAGGAAAGAAGGGATTGCCCAGAAATTTCCCCAGGGAATTGCTTTTCATTCAAGGGTGTGTGCACACCCTGAGAAAGGAGGTGATCCGATTTCTTCCAATGGGCTCATTGCAGCCTCTTAATCTGGAGCACCCACAGCAGTCTATGGCTTTCTCATATCCTTCTCAGTCTGACTGACAGAGCTCTTAGATGTCCAACACATTACTACAGAAAAACCACAGCAAGTTCCATCATGCTTTGAGGGCTCAGAGCTGGTCCCTAGCACCAATGCTTCCTCACAAAATCAAAGTATGTCCTACAGCTGTGTGGGTCAGGTTGGTGAAGCCTGGGCATGATAACCACCAGCTGCACAGTCTCCATCCTGCTGAGCTCTGGCCACAGCCTAGCTCTGCTGGTATTAGGAATTTTTCTTCTTCTTTATAGCAAGTAGCAGCCTATTTCCTTTCTTTCCCTCCATCCCATCATCAGATCTTCAAAATGAAACAAAGCAGTCGATTATTTCCCTCCACCCAGTTACAAGTTCTTCACCCTAGAAGCAGGCCAGAATGGCAGGTGTTTTCATTAGATGGAAACTGTTGCTGAACCTTAATCCTGACAAAAATGGTAACATCAAGAGAACCTGCTCTACAATTATGAAGAGATACAGCAAATCTGAGGGTTTATGTTACTAAAACTTTATACTTCTGGTAAGTTTTAGGTATCTAGCATAAAAATATTTACTGTGTACTGGAAATGAAAATGCTACAGTTTGCTACAGAATTAATTAAAAAGTAAAACAGCCTATAAATTGAGGTTAAAACTGACTTATGGAACTTTTATACAAATGGAGTCAGTGTTGGATGACTGCAGAAAAGACTGTTGTGGTTTGTTGTGGTAACCCCTGGCTTTCATCCTCTTTAGATCCTCCACTGAAGTTTTTATATGCATCGATGAGATCCTCTTCTAAGCCTTCTCTTCTCCAGCCAGAACAGCCCCATCTCCTCCAGCCCCTCTTCACAGGACAGGTGCTCCAATCCCCTAATATCTTAGTGACTCTCTGTTGAACTCTCTCCAGCAGCTTTGTATCTCCCTTGTACTGGGGAGCTCAGCAGGTTCAGCCTCACCAGTGCAGAGGAGAGGAGCAGAATCAACTCCCTCGACCTGCTGGCAACATGCAGCCCAGGATACTGTTATCCTTCTCTGCAGCAAGGGCATGTTGCTGGCTCGTGTTCAATTTAGTGCCCACCAGGATCCTCAGGTTCTTCTCACAAAGCTGCTGGGACAGCCCCCTGCATGTACAGGCACCTGGGGCTGCTGCTCCCCAGTTGCAGGACTTTGCATTTTCCCATGTTGAACTGTTAACCAGATCCTGGCTATGCTAGCTCTATATTTATCTTGCCTGTTGTTGCTATGTGTTAGCACATTCTTTCTTGCACTGTTTACGTAGGACTGCCAAGTGGCAATTTAGCTGCATTTGTGCGGGGTGCACACGAATCCTTCACGAGTGCTACCCTGCTCTAGAAATGTAAATTCACACATTGGCCTCATCAGTATCATTTTGAATGCAACCAACATCAATTATGTAAGTTTCATTATATTTTTCATCCTCTTCCAAGGTGCACAATTGCTTATACAGTGTATTATTTCATCTTTGGGAGTTTTTTGCTGGTAATGTATATGCTAGGCTGTGTTCTGTATGCTGAAGTATTTTAAGTTGTCTCTTCTTCAAGCTAATCCAGGGTGGTTACCTCAGACTCTCCTCACAGGGCAAGTGCTGCACCTTCCCCTGGACCACTTGGTGGCTTCCACTGAACTTGTTTCAGTTTGTTGAGCTTTTCCTTGCATTTTGGGACCCAAAACTGGACACACTATTCCATATGTTGCTGAGCAGAAATAAATAATCACTTTCTTTGGCCTACTGGCTATGCTTCCAGTGGAATGACCCGGGATGGTCTTGGCCTCCTTTGCTGCCAGGACACACTGCTGGCTCATGGCCAACCTGCTGTCCAGTGGGACCCCACATCCTTTCCTGCAAAGCCGCTCCACAGCCCATCAGTCCCCACCTTGTACTGTTGCAGAGGCCTGTTTCTTCTCAAGTGCTAGACTTATCGAATTTCCTTGTATTTGTCCTTGCTGAGTTTTATAGACTTCCTGTCAGGTCATTCCCCCAACCGGTCTAGATCTATTTAAATGGCAGTTCTGTCCTTCAGCACTCCCTGTTCCTGCTTCAGCACCACCTGCAAACTTGTTGAGCACACACTCTCCACGCCCTCCTCAAAAGTCTCTGCGAAAGCTGTCACAGAGAACCGGCCCCTGCCATTCTCTGCTTGCTGCTGCCTTCCAGCAGAGTAAACCCACGGACCCTTCCCTCCGAGCCTGACATCTATGCATCTTGTCCCATCTGAGTGTCCGCCCTCCGCACTGCAGTGTCCCGGTGTGCCTGCCCGATACAGGAAGATGCGATGCGCTCTGTTACTTGGAATACCAGCTGTCTTTTTGCGCTGGTGCAGCAGCGAACGATTCCTCTGCCGACGTGATCGGATATTACTTCACCTGCACTTAGGCCAAGCCATGGATTTGCTCCCCATTATATGGAGGAAGGGAGAGGAAACTGCTTCGAATGGGGTGTTACTCCCAACAATACCGACGTGTCTCCAAGTTTTTGCTGCTGCCTTCAGCGTAGAAGGAGCCGCCTGACTCCTGCAGGCGCAGTGCCGAGGCGGTCCCTGCCTGCGCAGTATCCGGCCGCCTCGGGAGCTGCGCTTGGAGACGCCAGCCTCCCACCGCCGCTCCGCCTCTGACGCCGAGTGTCAGGGGGAATTCCGGCTCCCGGCGGGGCGGGACGGGGCGGGGAAGGGGCGGGGGCTCCGCTCGGCCGCCCCTTCCCC
>VXBT01007442.1:800636-946127 GCA_013400235.1 Oriolus oriolus
GGGAGGCGGGGAGCGGTGCGGGGGGGGCGGTCCGTTCGGTCCCAGCCGCCCCGCTGACGGGTCGCAGCGGAGCCCCGGCTGCGGGGGTTCGAACCTGCCCCGGCCGGCCGGGGGTGCACGGTGTCGGCGCCCGGGGTGACTGTGGGGCTGGTGCAGGAGCAGCGGGGTGGTCGGCGGTCTCCTATGTCCGAGTTTGCAGGCACGGTTTGTCCGTATGGAAATCACCGTGGCAGAATTGCCACTAAAGAGCCCTCAGGGCGCACAGCCTCTTGTTAACCCCTTCTGCGGAGGGGGTGCGTTAAGCATCAGGCCGTCTTCCCCCGTGAGCGCTCGTAAAAGTTTGCAAGTGGTCTTTATAAGCATCTGACTCGAAGTTATGGATGATTTCTTGGAATTGTAGGAGCAGTAAATCGAGTTATTTCTGCTGTTGTTGTTAACTTTGTACTTCAGTACTTGCACTGAATCACAGTAGCTTAATCCCGTGGAATACATTTTTGCCTCTGAATGTTTATTTCATCAGGGTTGTGTATCATCTGGTCATGTAGTCTTACGAACCCAGCATGTACAATAGTCAGGTTTCCATTCCCTGAGTACTTACAGAATGCTCCCCTCTTTTATTTTTTTTCCTCTCCTGTAAAGCTTGTAAAGTTTTCCACACTGTTTCTGATTGTAAGCTATAAATTTTATGCTATTTATCGTATGGGGCCATATCCCATTATGTGGGGTGTGATCCCTGGCCATACCACACAAACCAAAGATGCTTTCTCACTGAAGCTAATTCCAGTATGGTTTGGGAATGTTACATCCATAGGAATCTTGAGGTGTGATCCATGTACCTCAAGACCTCGTGTCGTGCAGGTTTGTGCCATTAAAGGCTTCCCACTGAAGATGTCGTGCAGCTCTCAGCCTGAGTGTAACCCCCGTTACCTTGAATATCCCCAGCTGATGAGTTTGCTGCAGTGAGACATTTGAAAGGAGGCAGGTTTCCAATATAGCAACCTCCTACTTCATTCAGTTGTCAGTCTGTAAACCAAGGTACTCAAATGGACCTCGAATCAAAGCGATAGCCTTAGCAATAGAGTCTCTGTCAGAACAGATTCAATTCTTTACATTTTTGCACACGACTAAGTATGGCAGAGTGAATTAGCTATACCACTAGGGTGAATTATTTGTCAGTCCAAAGCAAGCTACAGAAAGAGAGAAAACAAACCAATTTTGTGACCTGGTGGACTGAGGTGATGAAATCTGTTCTGATTCTCCAGTTGGTCTAAATGTCCAGCCTCTACTCTGGTTTTCAGGACTGCATTAGCAACACAAACCAGGCAGTGAATTCAGACATGTGGGTAGCAGTAGCTTGACATGACTTCATGTGTATTAGAGCACTGGAAAAATGGCTGGGTTAGTCCTTGGAGGAATATCTAGAATTTCTCTTCTATTGCTCTTTTAATGATGGCAGGTACATCTAAGAAAGAGGGAGCAGATGGAAGGGATTAGAAATCAACTGTGTTCTAGCAGAAAGGGGTTTTTTTTAATCTTCTTTGAAACATGTGAAACCTGTCACTCTGCAACAAGGTTCTAGAGAGATGACTGACTGTTCATTGAATTTGATGTGGCAATTTACGTGTTTCTGTGATGGACTTATAACCTGAGATGGTATAACATGCACTTTTTGGGCTCATTCATTATGTTTAGAGATGTATTTTAGTCTAATCAAACAGTAATGATGGTTTTTGTTAATAGTTCTAAACCACCTTGTCCTGTGATAGCCTCTTGCCAAATAGCTCAATTTTTGATAGATACTTTGTGGATTCAGATCACTCCATGTAACTTCCATGCAGCAATTTTATCTATTCTTAAAATTTAGTTAAAGTGGTGACATTTTATTTACTGCTGCAAATAGTGAAGACAAAAGTAAAAGCTAAACAGGATACTCTTTTTGTTTTCTAAATTGTGCATTCCTGACTTCGTAGAATGAAAGAACTTTTGATGTAAAGGCTCCATCATAAACTCCTAAAATACTGATTTTTATTCCAAAGTGTTGGAATAGGCTGGCTAGTTAAGTAATTATTGAATAACTGTCTATTTTAGGCTGATCTCCTTGCCTCTTGTTTCCCCAAGTGCTGCGCTTCATAGTTTCAACCGTAGGGGGAAATTAGCACTTGGTTTTACCTTGTGGTATTTGTGCCTAGAGGCTTCGGGGAGGCACAAGGTTTGGTTGTGTTGAGCAATGTGCAGTGCCTCCCCTCCATCCGATCATGGCCCGCACTGTGCTGAGCAGCCCTCTGTCTTCCAGAGGTATCCACCTAGTTTAAAAAAACACGTTTTGGTTTATGGGGTTTGGGGTCTGAAGGATGATCAGCTTTTCTGATATGTTGACCTACGCATTAGTTTGAAACCAGCATGCAATTGCTCCATTAAATAAGAAGTGCCCTGGAGTGATAAGTATTTGTGTGGTTTGGTTGTTGGACAACTTATTTTAATCTTTGAGCTATATCTAGTTAAAATGTTGTATTTAAAATTTAGTAAATGTATGCTATACCTTCTGGAGCCCTTATACTTTGTCAGCTTGATAAATTAACTTTGACACACTGAATATTTTTCACCAGCTAACGTAGCTGTTAGTTAAGTTAAATAAAGGAGAAGAGCCCACATGCTCTCTCCATGCATACAGCTGGACATTTCTGTTAAATTTTTCAACAAAAATGAAATTTTGATTGGTCCTTAAAGCTTCATGAATACACTAATTGGTGAATCATCTAATGTGCAGTTTAGTTTCAGGAAATATGAAATGGCTCACTAACTTCGTCGTTACAAGATTATGCAGACCTTCTGAAAATCTCAGTAAGAAAATGTGTGCAGTGGTGGTGGTTGATATTTTTGGCTGTGAGAGAGGTTGGCTAAAACTCAATGCAGTTATGCATAGTCTGCACTAGTTTATATGGTAGGAATTCACTTGAAGAATTATCTGGAAGGAAGAAGGAATAATTTTACAGGTTTATCTGCTCTCAGGACCTTATCCAGATTTTGCTGAAGAAGTTTGCAGTCAGGAACCTCTTCTGGCTCTGTAACGGGTCTGGAGTGTAGTTGCTTTTCACCCTGTGCTTTTACAGTGCCGTGGTTGTTGAATTCTTCAGCTTTAATGTTGGACAGCTGCAAAACATTTAAAGCCTATCTTTGAAAGATTGGGATAAGAAGGAGGGGGAGATGAAGGCTGGCCCAGATAAATAATACTTCTTGAGGACTCTGAAGTATTTTCTTTATGTAGCTGTATATGGTGTGTTCAGGGCTAGCTGGAGACTACTTGATTATGCACTGCGTTATCAACTGAAGTATTTAAACCAGTACTCCTTTCTTGTGAAAGTTCGAGTCTTTACAGTAGCTGAAGAATCAAAGAGGTCAGGAATTTGATTTTCTTTTTGCTGCAGCAGAATAAGAGCAATTTCAGTGCAGTACCTTACTGCTCTGTGTAAACTGAAGGTTTTTATAACAAATATTTTCACTGCCGTTGAAGGTGCATGGAACATTCCTTAAGATACTGTTGTATTGCAATACTTATGGTGAGCACCAGTTTCTTAGAGGCAGAAACTTTTACAGTGTTTGTAAGTGCTTCAGTGATTTCTGACTGGAGCACATTTACAGAGCAGAAATTTGAAGTATTGCTTAAAAATTTAAGTAGAGTAGGAGCAATTGAAAATAGTTTTTCTGCAGTACTAAATCTGATAACATTTTTGTTCCTCCTCAGCAGAATGAATTCTGATAGTATTTCAACAGTCAGCCTGGCTCTCAAATGAAATAACTTGGGCCTCATTGCTCAAGACTCAAATGTCAATCATAGGATTAAGAATTGTAATTCTGGGATAAAAAATGTCTGGCACTTACTACCTAATATTCTCATTAGGCTAGTACAGACTCAAGGACTGCAGTTGAATGAATTAGGCTTGATGAAGACCGTGATAAAAACTGATTGAGGTAATCTCTTAGACTTTTTGGCCTCTAATAACAAAAATTTAGCTTGTAGTGATTGCTTATGCCAGTTTGACTTAATTTTCTTCATGGAACTTGCCTTGCTAAGGATGAACGTGTTTAATGGGGTAGACCTGCAAGTACCCTGTTTCTTGAAAAGAACTTGGGACAGGAGACTTCCATCTCTAAGGTGTCTGTAACATCTGATACTTAGAATTTTATCTGCTTAGGTACATCTGTTTTTATATCAAACTACGTACTCTGCCTCTGTGCCTTGGGTTTTTGGTTTTGCAGTAAGACTTGTGCAGCACTGTTTGATTTACTGACTGATTTGCTTGTGGTAAAAGTACTTACCACTAAACTTTGGTTTTGGGGAGCTTTTACATTTGGCTTCTGTGAAGAAAGAGATACTTTAATCATTCCACTAGTGCACTGGGAGATCTTTTATTCTTTTGAAGTAACACATGGATAAAGTGAATTAATCTTAGACTGAAAATTATCTTTAATCTTCAGTTGACTTGTATCTTTGTGTGATAAATTTGGTTAAACACACTGCTTAGTTGATGCTTTGTTTTCTTAAGTCTTTAATTTTCGCATTTCTGTTGGTGAATAGTGAATTAAGTATTTTTTAAAAAATGTATGTTAAATCGCACTTGGATAGAAAATGGAAGTCAAAGATACAAAAAACATTTTAAAACTAGTTTGTAGTTTATTAGTTCAGATGTGCAGGATGAGTAGTTAATTCATCAATTTTATCAAAACTATTTTTTAAAATTTAAAATTTGCTCAGTAGGTTAAAATTTCTATTCAGTTGTGTCTTGCAGTGTTTTGGATTTGGTAGATATGATTTCTCATTCATTAGTCTTACTTGTGGCTTGGAAGAAGAAAATAACAATCTATTTTTAAGCTGTCAAACAGTTGTGGGGGTAAAATTATTAACAGTTAAGATTGAGAGGTCTGGCTGAGAGGTTATCTATACTCAAGAACATTCAATCAAAAGCTAGCAGTCTGATTGTTTCCAGCTTTGCACCTCAGACACGATAATACCAGGCCATCCCTGTAGGCTCCACCAAGGGCCATATCAATATTGTCACGTTATTTACTGCCTGAGTCCTCATTAGAATTATGCCTGTTTAACAACAGACTTCCGGAGTCCATCCCTCACAGGGAAGGGTACCTGGCTTTGTTAACATTCATATGATTGCTTTTCCTTGCCTTTTTTCTCAAACAGGATATGGGTTGGGTCTCTGCAATCGCTTGGCAGACAATCAGGAAAGATGCTCTCAATGTTCTCTCACTGTGATCATAGTTAATAAAGCTTCTGTTTGACCTGTCTTAAATTGTGCCTGTGTTATTACACACTTGGAGTCCCCAGAATCTCTGACACAGTTTCTCAATTTTTATTCCACTGGTTCATTTAATCCACACTGTTCTAATTTCTTTTTTCCTCTGGGTTAGTTGGTAGTGGGTTGTTAAGGGAGACTGACTCTGGGGTGTGTGATAGGGCGTGGGGGTGCAGAGGGGTGATGGCGTTATGTTGTCCCTTCAGACTGCAGTGTCTTGTTCTCTCTTAGGTCTGTCTCCTCTAGCCACACTCTTAATGTAAGAAAAGTCTCTTGAATCCAGTGAGCAAAGTTTCTGCTGCCAAGATCTCACTGGGTATTTCTGCAGGTTCTTGCCAGCAGTTTTAACTCATTTGGACATTTGACATTATTTAAAACTTTGGCTACAAACCTGATCTGGTTTGATTTTTGCTTTAATTTTATTTGTTAACAGTACATTGATGCCTTAGTGCACATTGCTACAGTGATGGTAGATTGGAATATAAATCGGGTTTAACATTTCATTATCAAACCATCTTTGTCTTCAAAAATGTGTAGTTTATCCACTGAAGAAATTCCTCATATTTATTGTTCTTAAGATCTGGACAACTTATTAATGGAAGCAAGAGCTTTGACAACAGGAGCTTTGGTTCTTAGATGTAAAACAGATTATGTGTCATAATTTAGATTTAAATTATGAGATTGAAATTACTGATAGCATAGTATGTCTTGGAGAATGCAAAAGTACTACCCTGAACTGCAGAGTACTGACTCTGGGAGAGGATATCAGGAATGTGTTAATAAATAGTTCACCTGTTCTTGTATTCTCTGCTGAGCAGCATGTATTGGCCAGACAGGTTTTTTATGAGGTGTACCCTGTGATGGTCAGGGCTATTCTTATGTTACATCCCATTACTGTATTTCAGGAGTGTGTCGTCTGCCTGTTAGTATTTGCTGACATGATTAGCATATAGCCTGGTTTGGCAATTAACAAATTCTGTCCTATCCTGGATTATGACATTGTAATTGTTGGTTTCTTTCCATTACTTAGCTCTCTTTAGTTGAGAATGTTTGAGGTGGTCTTTTTCAGAAAATCTGGCTTTATACTTCACACTTAGCTTGTGCACTGGTAAAGTTGTAGAAATACTGATTTTTTTTCTTTAACTCCTATTCGCTTAATCTATTTGAGAAGAAAAATGCTTTTTTTGTTCTTTATGAGAAATATAACTTAGCAATTAGTCTTCCAGTATGACAATTCCAAAATAAACTCTCTTTGGTCTTCTTTGGTGCTTTCATGTCTCAGTTAAATTATTTCCAAGTTCAGTTAATCCACACAGTAGTCTATATTATAGGGGTATTTTTATTGAATTGTATTCCAGCAAAATTTATTATAATAAATACACAGATTCTTTCAGGTTGACCTGATGATCTCCTGTTTCCCTTTACTGGAACTAATAAGATAAAATCTGGGAATCAGTCAGAAGTTTTAATTTTTATAATACTGGCATAATTGTGCTGCGAGAAGTGAGAAAGCTGTTTTGCCTCAAGAGTCTGTGTTGCGCAGTATCAATTCTCGTGTGCGGATGATACGGTTTTGTTCTCTCAAATTCCTTGGGGTCTGAAGCATTTGTTAGAGGATTTAGCATTTTTGTTGGTAGAACTGAGTCCCCATGTGCATACGACATGGTCTTGTTCTCTCAAACTCCTTCAGGAGTCAAGCATCTGTTAAAAGATTTTCAGTGGTTTTGTCAGAATGATTGTTACTAATATTCAAAACTATCAAGTAACTGCACTCATCTATAGCTCAGAGTTGCTTATGTGGTTGTGTGATGACCACTGCACTGAACAAATTTTCTATTTTGATATTTGTCTAACAGTTGTGAACAGAATAAAAGAAGTTTGGTGCCTTAAGGTCCAGACCAGTAGAGCAATTGGTGTCTGGAATAGTGGTAAGCATCTTGTATCTTAGATCAAGATTTGGACTTAGATTCAGTATGGCACTAATTTTGGAAAAAAATTGTGTTCTATAGTTCTGTATAATTCAGGAAAAACTGACTTTTTGTTTGTAAGTTTGATTGAACTTAACGCTTGTTTTCAGGTCAGAAGCTGGTTTCTAGGGGCTAACACTTAAGCAGCAGAAAGTTTGAAATATCCTTGCTTTGAATGTTGTTTGGTTTGTCCCTTCCCCACATTTGATGACCACTGTTGTATGTTTTTGTGAGTGGTGTTTAGCTTTTTTCACAACTAGTTTTGATCAGAATTTTAAGAATGGGAAAAAATAGCAATGTACCACTGGTTGTCTCTTTGATGGTACCTGTATTTAATTATATGTGGAAATCCTTGTTGGTAGTGAGCTCTATAGGAACTTTATAGCCCTGTTTTCAGCAACAGGGTTTATTTGGGTAGAAAATACTCTCCTGGAGTATCATGGATGACAATAGATAGCAGTAACTGCAAGTCTTCGGCTTATTTTGTAAATGGTTTTAAGGTAGAATTTATATTGGTTTTAGTCCTGGAAGTTCTTGCTTACAGGCTCAAAAATTATCACATTATGAAACCACTTTTTTTTTTTTTCAGTTATGCAAATAATTTAGTAGAAGCAGAAACTGCAGAATGTCTACACAGCCCATGAGTTCTGTAATTTTTAAACTTTAGTCAACTATGAAATATTTATCAATTTTGCACCATGATAAGCGAATTGTCTCAATGCTAGTAAAGTTAACATGGCATAGTAATGGTATATCCATCCATGGTTGAGGAACATGTGATCCTTGTACTTGCTTTAAAGCCTGTAATAAGTGAAAAGGATCTTGATTTGACAGTGGCATGTGTAATTGCACATAGGTTTCCTAGTGGGACACCTGCAGTGGTATTTTCTGTTTTCCTGAGAAACAGAGACACTATGATTTTTGGTTTTACTTTGTTCATAATTGCAGAAAGCAGTAAGTAAAACAAACCTGAAAACTGTGGAGAAAAGAAAATAATGTTGTGTAAGGAGATAAAATACCATACAGTTACAGTTTATGATTTGTTCTTTACTATGACATTTCATGAAGTCGTATTTCTCCTTTCTAAGGTTGGTGCTTTGACAGAAGTTTGATACTGCAAAGATGAGCAAGGCAGTAGTTTTGCCCTTTTTTCATGCAGTACACATCTAGAAGGAGAATGTTCATGGTCCATTCTCAGTTATTCCCTGTAAATTCACCACTTGTATCTCATTTTCTGGGTTCTCACAAATGCTGGGCTTGGTTTCTTCTTTACTCATACTTTTACTTGCTTTTCTTTGTACTATTAAGTTATAGCTTGAATGCCAGAAAATCTACTTTGCAATTTAATTTTGGCTGACTTGAAGAGGGTCAGTAATTATAGTTACTGTTTCCAGCAAGTTGAGTTTTTCCAGAAGTCTTTCTATGAAGAATATGACTGTGGATTAATTGAACATAAAAATGAGTCAAAAACTTCTTTCTGCCAAAGGCACATATACGAGTAGGTGCTAGTAAGGTTTTCAGAACTCTGTTACCTAGGTAATCTGTAGATGTAGTGTGAGCTGTTGCCCAAAGAAGTATAAAACTAATTTAATTTAGTGAGAAAGTTACTGGAGTACAGCTTACCTGTAAAATAGATAGCAATTCTCTGAAGTTTAGTTTTCACTCTCACACGCGAATTGATGTTGAGATATTTTTAAAATCTACTGCCTCCAAGCTTCCTGTCAACAGTGAGGTTGTCATCTCTAAAGCATGGTACCTGTCTTTTTTCAAGTTATTCTGGATTCAGAGGACAGTGAGTTAGCAGTTGTTGATTCAAGAATATGCTGACATCATGGATGACATAGCTAACAGAACTTCTTCTCTTCTGCCTTGCTTGTTTATGTGCCTTCCTTTAGTGTCTGGAGGGGCTGAAGAGGCAACAGTGGTGCTCTGAGGCAGCAGGATGACGTACTTTAGTCATTCAATAGCGTGTGAGAGTACTCAGCTGATGCCTCTCTTCTGAAGGATGTGTAGTTCTGCAGTTTCATTAATCACTGTAAGTTTTCCTAATGCTCAGGATGCACTTTTCTTTTACAAAAACATCATAATATTGCTGTGAGGAATGATCCAAAGGGAAACGTTTTGCAAACATAGCGGAGTTTGTTGTTAGCGTGGAAAAATAGTCATGGTCTTTGCTGTTGGAAACCCTTATGATTTGTGTATAGCAGGAATTATGGTGGTGTTACAGCTACATATGAAAATATTCTGGTTTTTGATTTGGGACAGCGATGAAAGCCAAATCTGGAAAAGAATGTCAGTGTACAAAGGTAACTCTGTTACAAAATCTCACTAGGTGGGCCTACCAGTACAGCACCATTTGTAAATCCCTTAAGTGCTGCTGAATCCAGTGCTCCTAATTTTTGTTTCCTGCTCGTTTAGCTTTGCATGTGTATTTTGTCTTTTTACTAATTTTGGAGTTGAACCGTGTTCCCATGTAGCTCTAATGGGAAGTGATGCCTCTAGGCAGGAGTTGAGCCAGGGCTCAAATAAATACGTGTAGAAAGTTGCTGCTCAAAAGGCTTTGCACGAGCATACCTGTCCTATGTGTGCAGGAGTCAAGTAGATAAACTGTGTATTCATGCACTCTGCTTGTTGTATGGGAGTACACAGGAAGAAGGCAGGCTTGAGCCTCCTTGGTGAGGGGCAGCAGCGAAGGAGTGTATCATGGAGCGAGGGAAGTGGAGTTCTGTGTCATCCCTGCCGAGCTGAAGTTGGCAGTGTGTCGGCAGTAGCACAGCCACAGGTGCTGTGGTGCCAAACTTGTGTGTGATCGCTGGGCTGTAACACAGTGCCAGCCTGGTAAAAGAATTATTTCTGCTTTTGCATCTTTCTCCCTTCTCATCAGATAGAAAGGGCATATGACCATGTAAATCTGTTGTGGGAGTATGTTAAGTCCTTGCATCCAGAGAAGGCCAACAAAGCTGGTGCAAGGCCTGGAAGCAATGTCCTGTGAGGAGCAGCCAAGGGCTTTGGGCTTGTCTGGTTTGGAGAAAAGGAGGCTGAGGGTGACCTCATTGCTCTCTACAGCTCCCTGAGGAGGGGAAGTGGAGAGGGAGGTACTGAGCTTTTCTCCCTGGGATCCAGAGATAGGAAGTGTGGGAATGGTTCAAAGCCTCTCCAGGGCAGGTTCAGAATGAACATTAGGAAGCATTTCTTCAAACACTGGAACAGGTACCTTAGAGAGGTGGTCAGCACCCCAAGCCTGTCAGCATTTCAGAGGTGTTTGGACAATGCCCTTAAAACGTGCTTTAACTTGGCCAGCCCGGAACTGGTCAGGCAGTTGGACCAGGTGATCATTGTAGGTCTCTCTCAACTGAAATACTATTCTATAGAGCAAACAAGCTGGAAAAAGCCCCGATAACAAACTACCAGTATTTAGACAAAGGTAACTTTGTTCCAAGTGTAGCTGTGTTCAAGGGTATTTCAGTTTTAGGCTGCTGCATGTAGTGCTCATGACATGGTACTTCAAATAGCTTACAACTGCCCATAGTGGGAGTTGAACAGTTGTAACTGGATGTAAAGAGTTAGTGGCCATGGCTGTTTCTGGTTTCATTTATATATTATTTGAATTTAAATAGAATGTCCAGGACTGCTTGTAAGAGAATCAGAAGAGTGACGAAAAAACTCTCCTGGTCGTTGTATTTTCTTACAGTTGAGGTGGGGTTTTCCCCCACTTCAGACTCTTTTAGGGGTCTTATCTGGTCCTTATGGACTTTAGTTCCTGCTTGCTGTAGACCTAAAAGTCCTCTATTTTCAGTATTAAGAGAATATTGTCTTTCTATATGCCCATGATGCTTCACTTTCTTGTTTGCTCTCTTAGGATAGAGTATGCCATTGTATGAGATCAAGTCTATCTCTGAGGCTTGCAAAGGTCACTTGGATTTACCTTCAGATATTTTCTGGAGAGAACAAGATGGCATAGAGTGTTAATGTTACCTGATCTCAGTGAGTAAACAAGTAATTCGAATTTTTAGGAAGGAAGATAGTATTGTGTTTTATTTGTGTTTGCTGCCTCCTTCCTTTGCTGTCATTTCACTCAACCTGACATCAGTCATCACACAGATAACTCCGAGAGTGTCTAGCTGTTCACCCAGCAGTTTGCATAGTCAGAATGGACAATTTGAATGGTTTGATTTTGTATCATTGACAAAGCATCCTATTTTGTTATGCAGCTGTAAACTTCTGTAACAAAGAGCATTGCTGCTGAAGTGAAAATGGGAGTTCACACAAGTCATTGTTCCCACTGATGTTCTTCCTTCATCTGTTTCTTCCACAGATAATAGGAAGTGTTGGAAAAATTTTAAGAGTTGGTATATTCAATCATTTATAACTTTCCTGATCTCTAATCTTCTGGATTGAAATACTTTATGCCTTTTCTCTCCCTTGAGTTTAATTTTTGTTTAAAGCTTTTTGCCAAAATTCTTCATCTGTTTTCAGAAACAGAACTGGAATAATTGTGCTGGTTTTTTATGTCAGTCTCTACTTTGAAATATTGTAGTGCACCTCTGAACTGGAACATCTACTTGAAATTTGTCAGTGGGCAGCCCCTGGCTGAGCAGTATTGTTTTAATTTTACATGAAAATCTGTCAAAATTGAGCCAATTCTCTTCTTGAAAATTTCTGATCTGGACATGGCTGGTTTTTGTTTTGTTTTGTTTTTTGTGGGGTACCCTGGAGACTGTGTGCATTCTGTATGCTCAGCAGGATTTTTCTTTCAAGTACATTTCTGGACTGCAATAAGCTGTGCAGAGCATGGGAGCCAGAATTGTCCCAAGTTAATTGGGGGATTGAGGGGGTCCTATGGCACAAAGCCATCTGGGAAATCTCTGAGACAGCCCTGGCACGTGTCAGCTCCAGAATCATGCTCTTGTTCCTCCTCCTTTCCTGTCCCATCAGCTCCACAATATCTCCAGACTCCTACCAACACCGGTATTTTGACTGTGACTTTGACTGTGTTAAGACTTTTTTTTCAGAGAAGTTGGGGTATCCATACTGGGCTAAAGCTTGGCCTCTTCTGCACCTGAACACGTTTGTTTACTTCTGGGCATAACAAGGGTGTCACTCATCACAGTCATGTGTAACTGTGGTTGTAGGGAGGGTGCTCAGTCACTTCACACAAGCAGGGTGTATGCATTTGGTCAGGACTGATTGCTGTGACAGCCAAAAAAAGCTCAGTGTGATTCTTCAGAGACCTTCACAGATCAAATCTTAAAAGACTGCTGGGCCGATGAACCTAAATGTATTTTTCTTTACGAGTTCCAAACTGGACCAAGTTTGGCTGAACTTTTTTAAGGGTAGCAGAAGATACTCCACACAAAGGCTGCACTTCCTGAATTTATAAAATGAGGAGGTGGCTTTTTAAAGACTGCCAAAATGTAACTTTTTTTGACATTCTTCCTACAACGACTTAGACTTTGAAGAACTATTTTAGGTAGCTACCCAGCCTATGAAATTCTGACCAAATCAGAAAGCTACAGAAAGCAATTGAATGTGTCTGATAACGGAAGGCATTAGGTGATATAGTAGTAAATAAATAATATTTTAAAAAGGAAAAAGAAAAAAAAAACATTTTCAGAAGCATGTCCCTCTTATTAGGAAAAGACTTAGGGGCCAGCAAGTAGACTGACTTTCTCTGCTGTTTTTAAGGTGGCTAGTTTAAACTTCAAGAAAGATGGCCTTGCCTGTTGACACAGTACAGCTGAAAGTTTCCTTTTTAAAATGCATTTCCCCTGTAGCAAAATCCATGCCAATTATGTAGATCCTTGCAGCTGTGTGAGAGAACTTGCCCTGAGTTTCATTGCTGTGCTTTCTCTGAACCAGCAGCAGAGCCCACTGTGGCAGGGTGAACTTCTCAGGAAGTTAGTACCTGGTGGATCAGGTGTTTCTATTCCGTTCTCATTCAGTATAGGAGCAAACAGATTTGGCTGAAAGAATGTTTCAGTCTGGCTGCTTATCAGAACTGTTACGAAGAGAAATATTTTTTCTTCGGATCATGACAGGTTTTAAGTTACCTACAGGTTAATTTTGTATGTGTGAGTGCCACTGGTGCCAGTGCAATCAGAATTTTGTAGCCTGGTGTACAGTCAAACATTAGGCAGTGTTCTGGGGTTTTCCCTCCCTCCCTCCACCTAAGTGGCAGACTCCTGCCAATCTGTAGCAGAAGAGTTTGAGACCTCTGAACTTGCACAACTGGTTTTGGTTCGGACCCTTCAGCTTTATAAAAAGGTTTGAAAGGATGCTCAAGCTGTAACTAATCATGAGTATCGCAAGAAAATTTCTTAGTTTTCCTCTGATTCTAGAATTTGGAATTCTCGTTCTTGTGATCACCATGCATGTTTTCCTCAGGAATTCCTGGCCACTGTGTGACAGTAGCTAGATGTGGAAACTGCCATGTCTCATAATGACAGTTTTTTTATTTTTAACATCAAGAATCAATTTTTTCCATCATGGAGGACACTTAAGGATCACAACTTCCTGAAATCATTTATTGAACAGGTTGTTCCTGTGCTCTTGAAAATGTTTATGAATATACCAGAAAAATGTCTGGTCTTTCAAGCAGCAGTTGAACGATCTTTTTGAAAAAATAAAGATGAGTATTTCTTGTATTTTTATGTTAATAGTTTTCCCTGTTAACAGTGTTGCAGTTCCTGATCTTCTGAAGGGTACAGTGTTTTTCTAGATGAGTATTCATCTTAAAGCTAAATTTTAAATTTTTGCTTTACAATTATGACTTTGATTTAATCTTTCATTTAATAAAACGTGTTTCCAGTTGTAAGGAGAATCTGAGTTAACATTAAGGAGTGAGTTTCACAGAAATGGTTAAACCAGTATTAACACCTCACTGCTACTGGTAGACATGGTTCTTTTCCCTTTGTCTCTTTGCATAAGACTCTGGAGATGCCATCACTTGTCTCTTCTGACTTCTTTTTCCTGGTTGAAGTCCTGTTTGTCTGTATGGTGCTTCCATCAGTTAGCTTATGGTGAAAATGGAGGTCAGATGAATGTTGGAACTGATGCAAAGGGATGGGAGGGAAGCAAGGATGTCCCTTTCAATAGGAGCAAAACAGTAGATTGGTTATCATGGACTGTCACCCTTGAGGTGCCCTTTCTATGGCTAAATTCTGTTAATGAGAAGCAGCCTAGGAAGACCTGTACTCTTCGATAGCTGCCCTCTGACAAGTTTATCATTCAGTAATCATTGATTTCGGTCTGCTCAGTTTTATGTGGTGCTGCAGACTGTGTGAAATGCAGCCTCTTAAGCCATTACAGAATCCCAGAATAGGTAAGGTTGGAAGGAAGGGTCTGCAGTGGGTGATCTGGTCCAAGCTCCCTGCTCAAGCAGGGTAAGCCATTCATACAACTGAATCTCTGCTTTCATAGGGCAGAAGAGCATTATTGGTTTTATGAGTCTCGTGCAGCTGGTAATGCTGTTGTAAAGATTCATTTTTCGGGTCTGTTCCTTTGCTGCATCTTCTTGGAGTTCCTGCAGCCTGTAACTTACATTCATCCATATCAGATAGGAGCCCTTGGATACTATAGTAGCAGCTTTCCAGTACGGAATGGGCTGGTGTGTAGGTATTCAAGTGGTATCACAGGTTAGTGAGTTGTCTTTTCAGATAGGCCACTTTCTTATTGATTAATAGGAATGCCCAGTAGCTAACCAGTGGATTAGTAATTCATGGCTGGGTCTTGCTGCAACAATCCTTAGTGATAACTAGAGTCAGCTTTTGGATTGGATAGATGACTTCAAAAGACATAGCGTTTCTGTATTTTATTTTCAGAAAAATTTAGAAGATAACTAAAAATGTTTATTTTTCTAAGAGAATTCTCATCCTATGGGGGCTTGCTTATTTAACGTGCACAGGTGGTTCTTTGCTAGAAGAAGCATTTAATTCAGATAGTTTTTATTTAACTAATTGCTTTATGTAAAACCAAGAAGAAAGATGTAGCCACATCTTGACAATTTTGCTATCCTATTTCATCTTACTATGCAATAGAGCCTAGCTCCTTAAAGGTAACATAGTAATGTAATAATCTGGTGAGCACCTCAGTTGTAATGGGCTGAGGCAATTGATGCTCTTGAGAGGAAAGACCCCATTTTCTTATCAGTGATTGTTCAGTCTCTAATACATGTCCTGTGCATATAGTCATAGTTTTACATTTCTGACCATGTGAAGAGTTAGATTTTTTTACTTGAAGCTTTTGTGGTACATCTTGATCCTATGTTTTGAATCATGGGCATTCCTGTTTTGTGTGGCACAAGGAAAGTGTGGTGTGGGTGGGGTTTTTTTGTTTGTTTGTTTGTCCTGCTTTGGTTTTGGGGCGGGGTTTTTGGATTGGGTGTTTTTGTTTGGTTTTGTTGGGGTTTTTTTAAAAACACTGAGTCATGAAGCTCAGGAGTCGAGACCAGGAGAGCCTCTAGATTTACTCATTAGTTGTCTTTGAATACAAATGGAGAGCAGGTGTTGTGAAGGGTTGGATGCTTTGCTGTCAGGCAGAGAACCATTTTTTTTGCTATTGCTAGAGCAGTAACTCTAAACGGAGTAACTTACAATCTTGTTACCCTGGGTTTTTTTTCTTTTTAGATATTGCTAATGGATCATTGTGTTGGTAGTGTTTAATATCATTAGCAGTTAAAGGAGTGTTGCAATCGTTTCTATGGTGTGTCCAGCTAAGAGCAGAGTGGCACACTCTGTGGCTCTTGGGGTGACTTTGTGCTACTGATACCAGTGGTTTAACTATCAAGCGGTTCCATTGCAATCTTTTGTTCTCCCAAGCACCATAATTTGGCATTGTTGCTTATTGACTGAAGTGTCTTTCCTACTGAGGCTATGTACAAGTACACTTCTAAATTTCCAGGGTTTTAAGATACGGAAACATTTGTGCTGCTCTACATTGTTAGAATTCTTGACTAGCAAGCTAAAACGCCCAAAATGTGAAACTTGGCAGAGGCATAATCAATGTATTTGCTGAGCAATTTGCTTTGAAGAAATTTAGTTCTGACTTTTTAATGTTTATACTTACACTATCTTGCACAAAAAACATTCTGATGTATATTGATGTTATACATATTTTATATCTATCAATTTTTGTGTATGTTTATGTATAATTAGACACTTGTTGGTTCAATAATACAAACTCAGCTAAACTAACTAAGGGTTGTTTGTTTGGTTTTTTTTTGTCCCTTACTCCTAAGAAAGATTTCCCCACCTCAGGGGCTGAACCTGCAAGGCTAATGCTTTAAGTTTTTTTTTACTTGAGTTTTAATAATGTGAAAAAAGCAAGGGCAGAATTGCAGAAAGCTTCACATTCACTGAAATCATGGTTCTTAGCAGAGGTCAAAATATGTTTAAAGTCTTTTAACTTTTCTGGAAATCCCACTTAAAATTCTTCATGCATCCTACTTCTAGGTAGTTTCCAGAATGTTGGGGATTTTTTAACATTTTTTTTCCTTTTTTTAAAGATGCACCGTAATTTGCTGTGTTCATGAGTTTTCATTGCACGTGCTTTATGTGTTCAATGTACAGAATATCCAGAATAATCTTAGTTTTGATTTTCTGACATATTGGTCCATAATTTTAAAGTTACAGCAACACCTTTAAGTGAATTTTTGGTGGCATTAGAAAACCAAAATTTCAGTTCCACTGGAATTTAGTGATAGCGTTGATGTTGCAGTTGGCTGTGCTGCAGCGTGACCCTGCACAGCAAGGCTTGGTGGGTGCTCAGTGGCAGAACTTGCACCACAAAGCACAGGCTTCCTTCAGCTGGGAAGTTGCAGAGAAATGTTTGTGATAGCTCTAACTGGGTATAGTCTAGGATAAAGTTGCCTGTGGATTAAAGTGAAAACACGAAACAGGCTAGACCTACTGGCAGCCTTCCAGCTGCTTCTCCTTCTTCTTTGCAGGGTTTCTGTTCTTTTACCTTCCCCAGGCCCAGCCTGGGGAACCAGGTGCTTGCTGCCAATTAGTCTTGTCAAGACAGCCCAGAGCTTCTCTTGACAAGCCTGACTGCTGACAGCAGCTGTGGGGTAGTCTTAGGCAGGATTTTAACTCCTTGCTTGCCAAATGCTTTGCAGGTTGAATCTCCTGGTCTCATTCTGCAGTTATTCAAATAGGCTTCTGTTTTATGAAAGTATATTCTATACAGAAGCTGATCTAAGACTTCCAGTGGTGCTGTAGTGATAGAGTTTACATGCCAAACTTCTGGCATGAAAGAATGTGAGTTGGGAATTATTATGCAGGTCACTTTATAAGTTTATGGATGTTATTAGAACTGTCCATCTCAGGCCACCTTCTACTTGCTGTACAGCACATCTTTAGCTGGATGACAGCTTAGGCTGTTACTCTTCTCAATTGTTGTGGTTCTAGAAACTTTTGAACTTTTGGGTCCACTTCACTTAACTTTGAGAGAAGGGCTGCTTTATTTTATTTTTCTTGCTAATTGCATCAATAGCAATGATGTTTTTTTCTGTGTGGTCACCATTGTAGATACATCGCTAGAGAAAGACAAGTACAACTTTGGTTTTATCAGTTGGTAAGAGGTGGCAGGTGGCTAGTTGGTGTTGGAGAATATGATCTTTTGCTTGGTCAGGTCAAAAGGACACATGAGAAGTGGCTGGGTGCATAAGAAAAGCTCTGTACAGGAGGTGCCTGTAAGCTGATGGGGGGCACAGGTACAGTGGTGAGGGAGAAGTGTTAGACAGGCTGTTGAGATTTTGAAAAATGTAGTAAGAAGAAATAGGACTGTTAAACCAGTATAAACTGATCCAAGAACAAAAGAACTGTGTTTGGAAAATAGGCCATTTGCAATTGAATGAAATGCTCTGTTTACAAAATATATTAAATTGGATGTTTTTACTGAGCTAGTCAAGGATGTGGGATGTGATTTGACTCATCTTTTCAACTTTGCTTCCAATTTCCATTGCTTTTAGTGAGGCACAGCTGTTAAGGTATGCTTTTTCTTAACTCAGAATTCCCAAGAATTACATACAAATAACCATTAGATCACTCTTTGTATCAATTTGAGGCCTGTTTATATTTTAGAACTTTGTAGAGGAGGATATGCTTCATTAGTGTTCTTAGAAGTAGAAATAAATTCTTCTCTGCTAGGAGAGAGCTGCAAAACTTTTCTTGGAGTACTTATGGCTTTTGCAGAGGTCATCAGGAGGGCTGCTGTACTTACCTTGAACACTGACTGGATCCATTTATTCTGTTCACATGAATTTAAAAGAAGTGTAGTGGCAGCTTCTGTGTGGGAAGAGTTAAACACAGCAGTATGCAAAACATTACTACACTAAGTGACCTAGAGTTCTCTTGCATAGCAAGTACTTTAATTTGCTAACTTAATGCTTGTTCTTTTGTTTTTTCAAATGTTAAGGTGAAATTGAATTGCCTGCTTAGGGTATATGGAGGTAGTTTAAAGGAAACTGCTTCCATTTAATATTGCTTGTGTGGATTTACATGTTACAATGAGAGGCCACCATCAGGATACTGCCTAAATGATTTGAAGGTTTCTTGACTTGGAATTAATGTGTGCCATTGTCTTGAATTTGCAGTTTCTAGCATAGTGGAGTTCTTGGGAATCTGTATAGTGTTATTTCTGTTTTAATATCTGAAATTCATGTTTGCTCTGATTCTTACATAATTAGAAATACTAGCTTTGTTCATGACGGTTGTGTTATTACCTACCAGACTTGTGTAAGTGGAGGGAAAAGAGTATTTAAAAAACAGTTGTCTTTAGTTTTGGTTCAGTGCCATTACTTTCTGTTTGTCCATTGATGGCTTGTCTGCTTCAGAGATTTTAGATTTTCTGAACAGAAAAGAAATGGATAGCAACTTTACGGTACCTTTCAATCCAGGGTGAACACATATAGTCCCAAAATTGTCCTTCTGGAAACCCAGAGCCTAGTAAGGGGCTTGCAAGAATGTTACCACTGTTCAAAATCTTGGAGCAGTACTTTTGAACTGAAGTTACCAATGTGTAGCTGCTTGGAAAGAAACTGGCAGAACATCAGCTGTCCAAGCTAGGACTGCTCTTTGCTCATTGTGAATCAGCACCAAGGAGGGGGAGGAGTTTACTTCTTACTCCAGGTTGGAACAATAGCAAAATATTCATTATTGTACTTTGACTTGGCAGTCTGTCAGCTTAAGTCCTTGAAACTTGCAGCTTTCCTTGTGTTTTAGCAGAATGCATCAAGCCA
This sequence comes from Oriolus oriolus, assembly GCA_013400235.1. Lineage (NCBI taxonomy): Eukaryota > Metazoa > Chordata > Aves > Passeriformes > Corvidae > Oriolus > Oriolus oriolus. The sequence continues at coordinate 820,148 of VXBT01007442.1, forward strand.
ACTCAGCATTTTATTTTCAAAGTAAAGGTTTTCAGTGGCTGAACTTTCAGATGTTCAAAGCAGGATCTTGAGTAGAGTCCTAATCTCTTTCCTTGTAGCCAGAGCCCCACAGCTGATTAATATCTATAGGCTTCAAATGGAGATTTCTCTTCAAAGTAGCCATACAAGGACTTAATAACTTCAGCAGAACTAACCAGTGCTGCTGTGAAAGGAAGCAGTCTTGCCCTGGCTGCTGCTTCCTCCCTCCTCATCTGCTCCTCCCGTGTGTTAACTTGAATGTTTATACAGAAGTCATAAACCAGATGGAGTAAATGATTGGGACTTTTTCTGAGAATTCATTTTAGTCTGGATCAGTTCCTTGAGCTGGTTGACTGAGCAGCCATATGGTGTACAGACCACCTCCTGCACCAGCACAGGTGGCCAGGAAGAGGCTGACGCCATTTCTTTTGGTTGCAGTGCTGACTTAGGCCAATTCTGTGTGTTGTTGGAATTGCAGCTCAGTATCCTTTACCTCTTTTCTGACAGGTTTGGGGATTAAAACCTTCATATTCATCTTCCTACGCAACTGCACTTCCAGTTTATCAAAGCCTAATAGGAAAACACCAGTAGTACTTTATCCTAATAAGGCTTTCATGAGCACTTGAGACACTTGGCCCCTTTACCTTGTTTAGTTAAAAGAATAGCAGCCACCTTTTCCTTCCAGGCCTGTAAATCAGCTCTTTGAGCTGTCTGCAGTGAGCACATTTTTGTGTGTGTAGAAAAATGCATGGTTCCGCTTGAGCCAACATATTCCTTGTTTTTTTAAGAAACGTTATCTCTAGTATTATAATAGTAGTTCATTATTTCTGGAATGTGCATTGGAAGGGAGGAAATAGCTTTGTAATCCTTAGCATTGCCCTTCCTTCCTCAGATGGGTTACTTCAGACGCAGGGGTTTGCCAGCTTTACTCACTTTGACTGAATGAGGTTGGGGAGTGCTGATGGCAGCAGCTCCCTCAGTGCATCCCCACAGCAGGAGCCTACAGCAGGCATTGGCAGCGTGCAGATAGGGCAGCGACCTCTCCAGCAAGCATCCCTTAATGGAAGCAAATGTCCTTAATAACAGTCTCTTGTCACTGCTAAGCAAATCATTTTAAGGACTGATACAAATAGAAGCAGAGTTTCCCTCCAGTCTTCAGCTTGTACCTCCGTGGTCCGTGGGGGCATGCGCCGGTGTCATGGCATGTGGCAGCTGGTTTGCCTGTGCTGGCTCCTGCTGGCATTGAACTAAACAGCCTGAGACTCTGATTTCTCTCTCTCCCCTCTTTTCCCTCTCCTGTAAGGTTACTGGGTTTTTGACTTGTAAGAATTGTCTGGTTTTGTATTCCTTCAATGTTTTGACCTTGTTATCTTTCCGTATTTTGAAGCTATCATCTTACAAAAATACCAAAACAAATAATCTTGTAGGTTCTTGTTTTTGAACCCGTTCTGTAAAGTGTCATACTTTGTGCAGTGTATCATCTTTCATGAAGATGGTACATTGTTAGGAGTTAATACTTTGAATATAATAAACCATACTGAGTAATTTTTAAATTGGGTGAACTGTGAGAGTGAAACGAGTGTATTATCTTTCAGACAGAGCACAGCCTTGAGTTTGAATAGTCTTCCTACGAAGTCACAGGCAGAAAACTCTGGCTAGAACTTGTGACATTTCTGGAAAGAGTGGTCTGAATTTTCACAGTAATCTGTTAATATGTGATATTTTAGGATTACAAACAGGTTGTAGCTTTATTGTCTTGCTCAAAATCTCTTTGTTGTCTCATCATTTGTGCACTCAGAATACCTGAAGACTACACTTGTGCAAACTTCATGCCTTTGAATGTCTCTAAATTTACTGCAAATGAGAATATAGCACTAAGGTGCTACTGCTCATTGCTTCTGTAATCCCTGTAGAGTGCTTATTATCTGTTATTTTAAAGATCGTTTATGCCAGTTCAAAGTAGGTAGAAATAATTTTTAGTTGAAAAGAGATTGCGTTAAGAACGTCAGTAGAACTTTTATTTTTTTGTAGAAAAAAAATTGGGTTTTTTTTCTTAGAAAATCTACAAATGGTTGAATTCACTTTGTGGATTTTGATGGAATGAAACTGATTTCCTGTTTAGGCTAGAATAACCACTGGCGGTGCTCCTTTGTAAAACTGAGATGGCTTTAGAACCAGTTCAGAAACTGGTTCTAAATTTTTATTTTGTCACTAGCATCCCTGCCACAAGAAATCTGTGAAACCACACATCTGTTGCACATTGGTTTAAATTAATTTAAAATCACTAGGTTGAATTTTAAATACTTTACCAGTGACTCAAGTTTTATTCTAACACAAGCCTGAGATGTTTAACTGAGACAATTTACCCAAATTCAAGAAAGAAACTGTTTCCCATTAGGGAAGGCTGGTTCCAAGAGAAACCACTCCCTCCTGGAGCCACCTGGCAGTTTGTCCAATAGGCCATGTCAGCTGGCTGGCAATGGTGATGTGATAGGTGGTGCATTGTGTGCTCATGTTTCTGAGCAGAACTGAGAAGAATAGTGATATATAAAGCTAATACCATTAAGCATGACACTTCAGGATAAGCATCCATGTGAGATTTTTGTATTTTTAATGAGTTAAAATGGCCAGCATGCAGCCCCTTTGCCACCTGTGCCCAGTAAAACAGCATCACTGGTTCCATTTGGAATGAAGACATACTTCAGAGGGCTGAATGAGCTAATGTGTCAAGTAAGGTTTTGTTTAAAGTTGGATCGCCCTTATTCTAGCAACTTTACCTTGCGTTGGTGCTAAGGCCTTGCACTGAACCAGTTACAGTAGGTTTGACTGTCCTGTAGGCTTGCTAGGAACATGATGCAGAACAAAAGAAATGAGAATAAATGTTACAGTTGCAAAAGAACTGTACTTGTGCTTTGATCATCCTTTGGTATAAATACTTTGTACTTGTCACTCTGTTGCTCTCTGAAAAGGTTACTTTTATGGAGTCTCAATAGCAATAGTGTGGCCTAACTTTAAAAATGTTCCAGCTTTTTTAGTGCTTTCAGAGGTGGATGCAAACTAGTAATACTTCTACTTTTCTGCCATTGCTCTGGAGTTTCTACCTAGAAATATTAACTTTTAATATTCACCTAGTGATTGCTCAACCCTGCAGCTTTTCATTGAAGTACATGTGCATCACATTTCAATATTTTTCTTTCTGTTCTGTATGTAAAGCTTTAATATAAGTTCCAAATGTTTTCTGTTAACTCTTACTGCCTTCCTGGGCTTGTTTCTAGCATGGAGAAGCAAATTATTCGTCACAAAAATGCTACTGTTAGATTTCTGACAGTGGTGTGAGCATGTTAAATCCCTCAACTCCTCTTGGATTTCTGAAAAACAATGATGATTATTTTAGGGAAGTGCTGACCTACTCTTTTAATAAAGAACTTGTCTTGTATTCCACTTTCCCATTTTTAGAATCATAGTTCATATTGCTCTTGCTTCACAATCATGTAACATCCTTGTGGAGAGTACAGCAGTTGCTTACCTGGAAAAGTAATATTAGAAAAGTGTGTATTTTTAGCTGCCTTTTGATGTGATGTAGCAGCTGGAAACAAGGAGGAGAGACAGTATGTGGTGATCTGACAGCACTGCCAACCACAACTTGGGAACCACCGCTCTGGACTTGAGACCAAAATGTGGGGAAACCATTTCATAGGCCTGATTGTGCCCATTGTGCCTGGCACTTCAGTAATCCAGATACTGTGACTTTACTCTTGGTTGTCAAAAGTTTCATTTCAGAGCCCTCTCCATGACTGTACTTGACAAATGTTGTTAATCTATAAAAAAAGAAAGTTCTGTGAAGCTTTTTGTTTATGTTAATATGCATTAAAAATATATAATGAGCAGGCAATTCCATACACACATTTCAGAAATAAATAGTAAAATATCCCTTTGATGTCAGTGACTAACAGTAAATATCTAAATGAAAATATATTCTAACTATTAACAAAATTTCTGCTTTTCCCTTTTTAGTAATCATGTCCACAAGTCAAAGAAGGAATCTAGCAAGTTCATGTTGAGGTATATTCTCAAGACAAGACACAGTGACTCATTTGCTTTTCTGGGTAAGAAAGGTATCTTTATTCTCTCGAGTGTGACAAAAAGTACTTAACCTTTTAAATTTAACTTTTGAAAAGTACAGTCTGTCAAGCCAGTGTGGTGGGGGGAGGTTGTGGGTGGAGTGTTTTGTTGGTTTTTATTTTTATTTGTTCTTGAAGCTTTCTGGGCACGTGTAGAGAACTTTCCACCCATCTAACAGTCTGAAGACGTTTTAGACTAGTAGTGCAAATGAAGAGCAATAAAGAGCAATTTCAGAATACAAGACACTGCTGAGTAGCATGGGATTGTTTAGTTAGAAGTGTAATTCCATTTTTTTGTCACAAAAATGTGTACGTTTTCTAGCCTGACTTGCCAAAGGACTGGAGTTTATATAATCTCTCATTCTTTTCTCTTCCCAAAAATTTTAAGCATCTCTCTGACTAGGAAGAGAATAAAAAACTTACAACTTGAGACAAAAGTGTAGAAGTCAACCTTATATATGTTGTGTTGACAGGCTGGCAGCCAGCAAACATGTGCTCCCTCATGGTCAGCATGGATATTCCGAGACACTACAAACAGCCATGGTCATTGCAATGACATAATATGTGTTGGATGCTTCCTGCAAATCTGTATGTGGCCTGACTTTAGCAGTTCTGCTGCTTGTAGAATTTCCCCTGTGTGATCCAGACAACTCCAGATAGAAAAACAATTTTAGGATTTTTTATTTTAATCAGGAAGACATTCTTTGCTCATTTGCTTAGGGTCTTTACATATACATGGAACTCTATAGCATCTTCTGTGTGTAACACTGCTCTGCAAGTGTCTCCCTCCTTAGTAACTGCTTGGGTGCTGTGCACATGGTCTGTGTTGTTGGTAACTTGTGCAAGTAACCTCCAGAGACTGTGAAGGCCTGATTTCCTTCTTCTCCCCACCTCCTTCATCCACACTCAGTTAAGGACCTACTTAGTGCAGTTGGATGTAGATACCTGGCTTGCTGGGTTTGCTGGATCATCTGATGACAGAGTGAGAAAGAAAGCTTCTGTTTTCTGTTCTTGTCACAGTCAGGTGTTACACAATCATTCTTTTTCGTGTTTCTCATGTAAGCTATGGCTCTGACTCTAGCCCAGTCTCAGTGGATTCTGCTATAAAGTCGTGGGCTTACAGCTGTGCTCCTGTCTTCAGGACCTGTAGGCTGGATCACCAGAGTATTGCTTACTTGTTTATCATCCACTTTATGGCATGAGCCCCAGTGCATTCACTGCTTCAGATTGTTCTCCAGTTATGAACCGAAACGAAGTGCAGCAGCAGAGGAATGTTGCTTCAAAATAATGTTTCCAGAGAACAGAGCAGTTTCCATAAAGAGTTAAGTTAGATAAGATGACGTATTTTAGTCTTTTAAGTTTAGCACTTCTCTCAGAACTTAATTAGATCTAATTTAGCTTGGCATTGCCTGACTTTTTTTTTAGTACAGAATTAGCCTGTTTCTCTCTGTCCTAGGGCAGTCCTGTAATTTTGGCAGTCTTGTTCCAATTATCAAACTCAGTTTCTAAAGATGCAATTTCAGAATACACACCGCTAATGTTTTTATCTTTTTACTGTATCTTCATGATTCACTGTCATCGTGTTTCTGCTGTGGAGCTGCTTTCTTTTTAAGTGTTCTTGCTAAAGATAGAAAAGCTCCTTGGGCTCTTTCATTCTTTTATATCTTAAGTAATAAAGCCAGACCATTGGTTGGTGGTTTTTTTTCAGCTGTTTCATATGGCTTATATTAATGTATCAGAGACTTTATAATTCTAAAATTGTCTTTTGGTGATTGTCTCATCTAATAATGATGAATGCTTTTATCCCCCTTAAATTTCTATTTTTGTGCTAATTCTTTTAATCTTGCAAAGTTATATCTTGGAATTTATCTGGCCTGCAGCTGGAGCTTTTGCTTTTACATGGTGTGTCTGGACATTTGCAGTGCACTTGTTGGATTTTACTAACTGCTCTCCTAGTTTTAGAGTGACTTGAACAGTTCTTATTCAGGATTTGTTTTACTGCTGCTTATTGGAAGCTTATGAGGGAGTCATACCTTACATATGACTTAAAAATTCTTCCTAAAATGAAGAATTTTAGACTGTGTATTTCCCATCCATCAAATATAACTATGCAGACCTACCTACATGCCTAGAGAAAAATGGGAGGGCCTATTTATAAATTTGTAATTTCCTAAACGCTTTCTTTGTGGTGATTTTTCTAAATATCAAAATGGTGTGATGCATCTTGCTTCCACATAACCTTACAAAGTCTAGGGCACTTTTTAAAATGTATTGCATTCAGTTAATAGTCATCCTCGGACTGTAACTTAATTGATAACTGAAGATGAATCCTCATGTTTTTAAACTATATTTTTATTTTAATATTTCTTCTCCTCTTGAATTTAGATAACGTAATCCATGGATAAAGTGGGAAAGATGTGGAACAATTTCAAATACAGGTGCCAGAATCTCTTTAGTCATGAGGGTGGAAGCCAAAATGAGAATATAGTTGTGAACTCCAGTAACTGCTCATCTGGTAAAGAGAAAGCTATCCAGATAACTGACTTGACTCAACAACAACCCAGCAGCCCTTTGAGAGAAAACATTGCTTTGCAATTAGGCTTAAGTCCTTCAAAGAATTCAGCAAGGCGGAACCAAAACTGTGTCACAGAAATTCCTCAGATTGTTGAAATAAGCATCGAGAAAGAGAATGACTCGTGTGTCACCACGGGAGCCAGGCTTGCTCGAAGGGACTCTTATTCTCGGCATGCTCCTTGGGGTGGGAAGAAGAAGCATTCCTGCTCTACCAAAACACAGAGCTCCTTGGATACTGAAAAAAGATTTGGTAGAACACGAAGTGGTTTGCAGAGGAGGGAGAGAAGGTATGGGGTGAGCTCAGTCCATGACATGGACGCGGTATCCAGCAGGACAGTAGGCAGCCGTTCCCTGCGACAGCGTCTCCAAGATACTGTTGGGCTGTGTTTTCCCATGAGAACTTACAGCAAACAGTCCAAACCTCTGTTTTCTAACAAAAGAAAGATCCATCTCTCTGAACTAATGCTTGAGAAATGCCCTTTTCCTGCAGGCTCAGATCTGGCTCAGAAGTGGCATCTGATTAAACAACACACGGCGCCTGTGAGCCCTCATTCAACTTTCTTTGACACATTTGATCCTTCCTTGGTTTCCACAGAAGATGAAGAAGACAGGCTCAGAGAGAGACGTAGACTTAGTATTGAAGAAGGGGTTGATCCCCCTCCCAATGCCCAAATACACACTTTTGAAGCTACAGCACAGGTAAATCCATTGTATAAACTGGGACCAAAGTTAGCCCCTGGTATGACTGAGCTGACTGGGGACAAAACCATAACACCTCCAGGGAGCTGTGACTCCGAAGAGGACACAACAACGCTTTGCCTGCAGTCGCGCCGGCAGAAGCAGCGTCAGATGTCAGGAGAGAGCCATGGCCATATCAGCAGGCAGGGGGCTTGGAAAGTGCATACTCAGATCGATTACATCCACTGCCTCGTGCCAGACTTGCTCCAGATCACAGGGAACCCGTGTTACTGGGGCGTCATGGACCGCTACGAAGCAGAAGCACTTCTGGAGGGTAAACCTGAAGGCACTTTTTTGCTCAGGGATTCTGCGCAGGAGGACTACCTCTTCTCGGTGAGCTTCCGCCGCTACAACCGCTCACTGCACGCACGCATTGAGCAGTGGAACCACAACTTCAGCTTTGATGCCCATGACCCCTGTGTGTTTCACTCCTCCACCGTTACAGGGCTCCTGGAACACTACAAAGACCCCAGCTCTTGCATGTTCTTTGAACCATTGCTTACTGTATCTCTGAACAGGACCTTCCCCTTTAGTCTGCAGTATATCTGCCGGGCAGTAATCTGCAGGTGCACTACGTACGATGGAATTGATGACCTTCCTCTACCCTCCATGTTGCAAGACTTTCTAAAGGAGTATCACTATAAACAGAAAGTCAGGGTGCGATGGCTGGAGCGGGAACCTATAAAAACAAAGTAAATGGAAATCAAAATAAGCTTCTGGAACATGCTTTTTTTTTGTGTATTACAGTTTAACTGCAGCAAGCGCACCGACAACGTCTAGCTTTTCTGCAATATCCTATTTAAGCTGAGTGTTAGTATCCTGTCAGATGCTGCCTGCTGTTAATCAAACTAAGTTGTGATGCCTCTTGGAAACAATAAGCAGACACAATTCTGCACGTTTTTCATTAAGGCCTAATGAAAATATTTTTGCTAATTTCTAAATATTTTGTTTCCCTTTTATAGCTGTAGTAATTGGATGAAGAAACTATGAGGCATTTCCCATGGGGCATTCATGTAATGCTAATAAAGAAAGGCTTTATCAGAAGAGCGTTTTTGCTAATATTGGAAGTATTTTTTTAAAATTCTCTTCTTGAAAACTTTCCTCTACTCAAGGTAATAATTTAGCTCACAAACAAGTTTCCAAATACTAGTGAGTATTTTCTTTTAACGAAGAGCAGTTCATTAAGCAGTCCATTAAGAGTTAATGGTGCTTTGATGCCTACAAATGAATCATGCTTTTCACAGTGTATAAGTTTTCCTAATCATTAAGACTTGAATATGCCTGCTCAGTACTGTAATTCTGTTATAAACACTTGGAGATTTAAGTGGCATTGTTAGCAAAAGTAATACTGTCTCAGACAGTTAAAAATACCTTCCAGTGTGAATTGCTGCTTCTGTGGCAGGACACAGAATTAGATTATTGCCATGAAACATAAAGTTGTGGGTTTTTTCCAAAACGCATTTTGGTGGCCTGACTACTAGTAACTTACAATGGAAGGTAATAGTGACAAGGAAACATGTTTAATTATTTAAAAGTCGTCTGATATTTTTATGGAGAACATGACAAGTGGTTGAATTATTATAATCAGAGTACAAAATCTGACATATCCAAAACAAATGTCAGGTTTCAAAGGTACTGTTACACTTTATTTGTAAATACCTTTCCATGTTTTAAAGTAATATGCACTGATGATAGTTTCAACAGATTATTTAGAAACAAGATTCTAACTTCTGTTTGCTTATTTAAATGGAGATGGAACTTAAAGTAGTTCTGTCTTAGATATTTTGCACTAAAATTTTGTTGGAATGCCCTGACCCCTGTTTAATGTTTTGTACCGATTCTGAGTGCTCCCTAGTTTCTTTACCAGCTGCTACAGTATGTTATTTCTTACTTCTCTACGGCAGTGACCTGTGCGAGGTAGGAAACATTTTGGCTGCAAGTACAATAAACGTTATTCTTGTATGCTACACTAACCCTTCTATTGATGTATTTTTCTGCTTGCTGTGCCTTGTTCTGGCTTTTTGTGCTAATAAAGTACAGTATGTTCAGTGTTATACTTGTATATCTGCTCTGTTTTTATATATTCACGTAACTTGTAGCAGTTAATTGAATTTTTAATAGGCTTTTCTTAGTATTTAGGATAGGTAATGCACAAGTACTGTGCAGTTGAGTATTAGTTGGTCAGCACACCATATTCCTGGTTTTTGTTACAGCAACTTGACAGTGTACACCATTGAATAATGTTTATGTAGTCACTGCAAAGTAATGGACTTGTTTGCAGGCATAGAGCATTTTACAGGTTTTTGTAATGCAAAGGATAAACATTAAGCAAAAAGTGTTCTGAAATATTATTTATCCCCTGTAATGGTTGCTGAAGGTGTTTCAGCTTGTTATATAGGTAACTGCTAAGGTTAATATTTTGATACTCCCCACTGAGCAAGGAATGCTTATTCCTGTAAATTGACAGTACAGCAGTGGCATTTGTTCACTTTTAGGCTATTTTAATAAATAGATGTATACACAAGCTGGCCAAATGTCCTGCTTTTACCAAAGAATACTGTCAATTTATGTTGCGGTATTTTTTTAGTTAAAAAAAAAACAAACTCAAGAGTGGAGAGGTGCTATTTTTGTTCTATCAAATATTTATCCCAAGCTATGATAAACCAAAGTATTTGACAACTTCATCAGAACCTAAGTAATGTATACGTTTATGTTGGTAGAGCCTAAAGCTTTTTACATCAATGGTGTCGTCATTATTCCTGAATTCACAATGCACCTGAAGAGGAATGATTTAAATAATTTTGTAATGACTGGAACAGCACTACATAAGAGCTTGTACTGCGAGGGGTTAATCTGAAGCACCCAGAAAGCACTTTAAAACATGTGTTTATATGCTTGTGGAAAGTTTGTGATCCCGTTATGCATTCTTTGTAGTAGATTATCTTCTTTCATGTGTTAAAAGACTTCAGCTGTTAAAGTGAAACTTTGTTTAGAATATGTAAATACTAAGTTCATGTAATTATGTGTACAACTGTGCTAATGGTCCCTTTAAGTTTTGAATTTTGTGTGTGTGTCATTGGATATGCAACTCTTGGTTTAAAACCTGCTCTAAGCATAAAAAGAGGAAAAAGTCACCAGCATGAAATTGCACCTAAGTGTACCTTCACTGTGTCGTTCTCACTGTTCCCTCAGTCAGATCTGAATGCCAGATGAGTTTACTTAAATTCTTGCTTTCAATATTAGTGTCATACAGTCAGCCTGCAACCAAGCTTTGTCCAGGTGTAGGGACCTGTTTTTCGTTTACACCCGTTGCAGTTGCTTGTCATGAACTAGCTGTGACATTGTCAATGTGGTCAGGAATACACATTCATCTAATTTTTTATCATGTGGTGGAATCTTTGGGGAAAACAAAACAACCCCAAACCCTTATCTCAGAAAGTTTGCTCTTGCATTTGTGTAAATAATCTTTATGGAGAGATTTGCTCCCTTAAAACACACAAAAAAGGAATGATCCATTTCTCTACAACTTTCTAAAAGCTCTGCTTCACTGAAATATACAGAATAATTTGCTAGTGTGGTTATGCTAAAATGAATCACTTCTTAAATTATGGTGGACTTGAGTGTGGACTACTCCGGTTGCAGTGTATTTCTTAATGAATATATTTTCAGTTCTAAAGGCATTAAACTGCTAGTATGCGGAGAATGCAAACAGTTGATTTCTCGTTTGTGTTTCACATTCTGGTTTTGTTTAGAGAAATCTTACACGGCTTAAAGAGGTGCACAAACCACAGATTTATTTTTTTGAATTTAACAGTAGGATTCAATGTAGAAAGGTACACTTGTATTATTCCAGTCTAATTTGGTTATGTGACAGATGAGTTTTTGAGCCTCGGTCTTACCAAGTGTTCTTGTGAGGTGATTCTCATTTCTGCAGAAAGAGCTATAGAAAGGGCTTACTCCATAGGAGGGGTTTTTGAGGAATCTTACGGAGGTATTTTATATCCCCATGGAATTGGAGAAAGGAAAGTGTACTATACTGTAGTATACAGGAGGGTCTATGAGTTTAGGATCTTTTATCAGTTTTATCAGGTCTGTGGGGTTTATCAATTTTAAAAGCATAACTCTTGAAAATATTCGTAAGGCAAATAGACACTTGTCTATAATTTACTTGTCAGAATGGAACTTCTGAAGAAAATAAGTTAAAAATTCATGTTTTGGGTTTTTGTACTTTTACGTGCGTTTGAAGACTTGCTGCTTACAAAATGTTAGTCCTTAAATCAGAAGTACAGAACGTGAAGAGATATGTCTGTGTATCTGTAGTGTTTGACAATATGAAGTCAAGCCTTACAGAAGTCACTCAGATCCTTAAGTCCATATTTAACTTCAAGGTTCTGCACTATTTAGAAACAAGCAAAGATTCTGAATTTCTGTGTTAGAAAACCTGTTTGCTCCGGTCTCCATGTGCAAGCCAAAATATTTGCAGAAGGCTTTAAAGCTTGTCTTTGCTGCAGAGTTGCATGTAAGACAGAAGTTGTCATTGTCAGAAGTTGCTGAGTACCAGAGAGATGTATCTGCAGGGATCGTGGTTATTTCTTCCCAAAGCTGTCTTGAAATACAGTATTTAATGGAAAAATATGAACTGAATCTTAGCTGATTCTTTCTAAAGTAGCATTTCTCCATTTAAGACTTTTAGAATTCACATTTTAAATTATTGAAAGTGCTTTTTGAGCCTCATTTTTCTAAGCTGTTGTTGTGAAGTGAGCATGTATGTGCCAAACCTTAGTCTGTAAGTGTCTGGCACATGGATATTTAGATGTTAATAAGATACCTCCAAGCATGTTTACATTCATGATCTTTTTTTGAAGCTACTGAAGTACACCAATATGGTGAGCATTAATATATTGGAATTCTAAAAATTCTCTCTGTTTTCTGTCTGCGCATGGCATGCTTTGCAATTAAAAAGACTATTTTATTTGTATCTTCACCTGCACTTATATATTATGACCAGTTGATTGGTGTGTTTTTTCCTGCCATTGTCACACTTGCCTAAACAGTTGTCTCTGGACTGTGACCAAAAGAGATTTTTCATACCTGTTTGTTTTTAAGTAGAAATCAAATCAGTTGGCTTTGAAAGTATTAATTCCTATGGAGCGTGGTGTAATACTGCTAATTGCTCTCCCTTTTTGAAGTATTGATGTACGGAGAGTCATTTAGCTTGACCATGAGTTTTATCTGCTGAATGTAGTTGACTTAAAATGTCTGAATTTGAAGCATTTTTTTTGATTGAGAAAGCTCCTGATGAGGGCTTTGCAAAGAAAAAGGTTTGATGTTTTTATGTCAAGATACATAAAGTGAATGTTTTGCAATGAGATAAGGATCTCTTGAAGATGCTTTTTAGAAGTTTTCCCCTTTCACTGTGTCTTAAATCAAGACTCTCTAAAAAAGAAGAAAACAAAACCCAAACAATCTCTTGATGACTAAAACCTTACAATCATTTTAAAACTGAAAACTGGTGCTTTTACTTAATTTGCTTGCATGTTGCCAGACTGATTTAAGAATAGTTGTTTCAAGAAGCAAATTAAATCTGTTATTTCAATGAAGCATTGCCATTTATTATTTTATAAAATATTCCATTTACAAAAACTGTCTACCAACAGGATGTTAACCTGATACTGTATTTATTGTTATCAAGGTAACTATTGTGTGTATGCTTTTCGAGCTGAGTAAGTGTTCACTTTGTAAATTTGCATTAAGGCTACAGCTGTTACCAGCGAGGTTCCCTAGGGCCAACACAATGAATTTATGAGCTGAAGCTCCTGGTGCTTGACCCTTTTTTGTCTTCAGTAGGAAAAAGAAGTGTGTAACTCTGCGCGATACAGCTCGTGTTACAAATTTCCATGTTAAGCACACAGCTACGCTGACAAGCAGAAACATATCTGAACTTGCTTGTCTGGAGTAAAGCAACCTCTCTGACTTCTCAGCAGGAGCTGTAACTTGGTGGCACGTTGGCAAAGAGGAAGCAGAAATAGGTTTTGCTCTTCCCTGAGCAGCTGTTAAACTGAACACGGGGTGTGCTTCCTGTGCGATAAGGAATCTGAACTCCTTAGAGCCCTGAGAATTTTAATAGCGTTCGGAAGATACAGAAGCACTTGGCTGCTTTGTCACTTCTTGCTTTCGTACTTGTAGTTTTGCAAAAGCTTGAAGAGGTATATTTATTAAAATTGAATCTATGTAGTCACCAACTGTATAAGCACTGCGTTGTAATATCTTTACAGAGATAGCAAATTCCTACACAATTATATTTAAACTGTTTTGGGGAAATGAATAATGACACTGTGGGCACAAATTAATTCAGATTGCACTATAAACTTTCTTACCAGAAGCCTTCATTCTTACAAAGAACTATGCGATCCCTGCACAGAAACTGTAGCTTTCGTGGTGCGCTCTTTGGTAGATGTCCAAAAAAGCGGCATCCAGACGGTCCCTGGACCTTTTCTGACATTCCAGTTGAGGGGGCCTGGCAGGCCCGCTGGGCACTCGAGGAGTTGGCTGGCAAGCACGCCATGCCGAGCGTCACCCGATGCCAGCACCTTGTATAACTGTGCTGGTTTAGGTCTCCCCAGCTTAGGTGTTTTTTAACTCGCTGCAGCTTAAATGTTTCTCCACCCTGCCTAATTTGTCTTTGTTATTTGGTTGCCAAACTGTCTTGCATCTTAATAGAGTAAGAAAATAATGTGATTTATGGCTACCCAACCAGTGTATTAAGTAATAGATGGCTCTGTCTTAATAAACGGGGTATAAACTGCCATATTGTTTTCTTTCTATATTTGTTTGGGAGCAAAAAGTTGTGGGTTTAATGAGTTTATTTTAAGTCCCTGCTGCAAATGCATAGTTTTACAAATATTTAGTTGCACATGTCAAAAACGATAAGTAGTTAAATCAAAGTATTCAGTAACTCATGTTTGTTAGAGTCCATTTCTGTTTCATCTAAAATACTTGAGTGAAGAGATCCACAGTCTGATAGTTACTGTCTTTAGAAGTTTTATCGCTCTCTGAAATTCATCAGTTAGTTTAGCAAGTTTCCACTTAAATCTCAAGTATTTTTCTCTCCAGCTGTGGGCTAAGGACGTTTTTGTGACATAAACATGTCTTCTAGAGCACAGCCCCCATGAGCACAAACGAAGGAACAGATGTTGGCGTCATTCTGTGAACTGGGAGGGTTTCTCCTCTGTGCCTGATGGGAAAGCAAATTAGTGCAAACCCTATAGCTAATTATGAAAGTGAGCAAAATGCTGCTGGTGAGGAGTTAGAGCTGGGCACAGCAACAACCGTGTGACAAGCTGAAGTGTTGTGGGCTGCTCTGTAGAACTATTTTGGGCTTCTTAATTTGTTAATTATATATTTTCTAGACCACTGCTTCTAAAAATATATTTAGTCTAGGCTCCATTGGAGTATTTATATCTCATCACTGGTGAACTAATAGAAAACTGAAACCCTGAAAACAAACTATGTGGTTTTGGCTGTTTTATATAGAGATTGTCCTTGTAGTTTTTAGCTTCATTGGAACATGCAGAAGCCTACATGTCTTAAACTCACCTGAAACAAATCCGTAATTGATTAAGAAATGAACGTTATGGAAATTGATTTGCCTGCTGCAGTGGTGGGTTTGAAATATTAAGCTCTAATTCTGTAAAACTTATGGCAGATATCCTAATATTGTATTAAGTATTTTATGTGTTTAGCTAAGGAAAATACAGGCACAATAATATTTCAAAAGGGTTTCAAAACACCAGGTGATCTGAAGCTAAAATTCCTAGAATCAGTATCTTCTGCATCACTTTCCTAGGGAGGGGAATTCTAGGAGTCTCTTGGAAAGCTGTTGTGTTGCAACTTGGCAGGTATCTAGAATAGAACATGTCAGTATATAGAATAAATGCAGGAGAGGCCCTGGAAAGAACGTGCCTGTTACACTAGCACAAGTTGTGCGGAGGAGAACACGTACCTGTAGGGTTTTTCTTGGGCTTCTAAGTGTTCAGTAAGCATGCATTTGGTTACCTAGATCAAATGAAAGAGCTCTAAGCACAGTAGAGGTTGCTGAAGTGACATTGCTGCCACCGAACACAGAGGACCTGGATGAAAGAATCTAAGAAAGGTTTGTGTTGTCACTTCACCTCTGAAGCAGTTGGTGGTGTGAGGAGCATTAGTGTGGCTTCACATCTGAGCTTCCCAACATCCAATAGCTTGGGTATGGATGAAATAATGTTGGCATGACTTGCTTGTGAGACTGTTTTCAGTCTCCCACCAGGTGTCCTAGGGTATCTGGGAAGTCAAGGTTGTAAACCTTAAGTAGGGGGTTTCACACCCTCTCCTAAAAAATTACCAGATGAATAAAAATTGCCATTTATGGGGTTTCTAATCTTCAGAAGAGCATTAGTTTTAGCTGTCATCTGTTACCTTAGTAGGAATACATAAATTCATCTGGATTTCAAGAGTGGGACAAAGACTTCACAAGGTCACAAAGAGATGCTTGGAATCGGACTTGCTGGACGTGGGATAAGTTGGACATGTTGCTGCTTGGGTTTCCCTTTCGTGGAAGAAGAATGATGATACTTGATTCATCTGTGAAATGCTTTGTGCTCTAATGAGGAGCAGCATGTGTGTGACACTCTGCCTTCAGCGAGCGGCAGACCTGAGGTAGGTGTGTGTCCACCCTCATTATTTGCACTTCTGTGTTTTTGCTCAGGGATGACTGACACGACGTACACGACACAGGGGTAGGCAGTGGCACGGCACTGAGTGCCATACGCCCTGTATGGCCTAACCCAGCCTTTGCCAAGCCGTAGTTTGGGTTTTCCCACATGAAGTTAGAAGCACCGTTGTGGAGACACTGGTTTTTGCCTCCTCGCTTTTGTAATTTTATTTTTTGTGTCCAATCTGATAAGGCTGATAAACCTGCAAGCAGTGTGCGAGGAGAATTTCCTGGCGTGAGCCGAGGAATTGCTGAGATTGTTATCATTCTGTACTGCAGAAGCGCCCTGTTTTATTTATACACCGTTTGTCTTCAGTTTCATTATGTGCCAAGAGGAAAAAAAGACAGACTTTCCCTTCAAGTGGTTGCTTGTATAACCATTCATACTACGGGCGTGCGGATGCCTTGATACTTCAGCCAAATACTTTTCTGCCCTAGCAGCGCTCGTGAAGGTGCTCTCCTTCCCTCTGCCCCCAGCCTGGCGCACGTGTTGTGTACTCATGGTTGGAGGACGCTTTCATCCTTGTTCTTCTAAATGTCCAGTTGAGCCAGAACTAGCCAACTTTTCTTTTTAACTGCAAATTTGCCTTCCTGACTTTGTGGGCATGGCTTTGCATAAAGGCTGTGGCTTTAAACTGTTCCAGATGTGGTGGAGCCAATGCTGACCATCAGATGAGTGCTGCCAGTGTTTATGCTGTTCAGGAAAAAGCCAGTGGGAAACATTCTGTGAGGAGGGTTTTAACTCAAGTGTTTGCAAGAAACAGCAACAGCTTCAGCTTTTTTTTTTTTTTGGATGATTTTAGCTTCATGTTGACTCCATACTTCAAGGAGTCTTAATCTATATGCTGGGTCACCTCAAATAGATTTTTGTTTGTTTGTTTGTTTGTTTGTTTTGTTACATTGGAGGGTAAAGGAAAAGAAGGGCGAAAGTGCTTGTAAGTAGTTCCAGCACAAACTTCAAAAGAGCTATTTCCAAGACTGGTATCTGTGTCACTTTAAGACCTCCTTAAATTCTCAGGTGTCTGGTATCTCTGGCTGGAACTTAAGACTGGCACCAGCTCCAGAGATACAGTTGCCCAGAGAAGTTGACCACTGCCCTGAAGCACTACTTGGCTGCAGCCCTTGGTAGATGCCTCGGAAGTCACTTTCCTGTGGGTCTTCACTTGCTGTGTGCTTCACAGGCACTGGTGCCCTCCAGAGCTTGCCCTGGGTCCTGCTTTCTGGCACTTCAGACTTTTTCACAAAGGTTTAATTTCTAATCCTTATGTTCCTCCCAGGACCAGTGCTGCCTCGTGAAGCAGCCTAAGATGGTCTGAGGCTCTGAAAGAGCCTCAGTCGTCCATTGCTTCTTTGGGGATACCTATTGTAGGTGGAAAGAGAGGGGTTAGGTACAAGACTTGATCCCCATTTCAGATCAGGCAGAGAATGGATCTAGTGGCCAACCCTGCTTTCCATGCCCAGTGGTTAGACAGCTTTTACTGCCCTCCTTTATCCAGAAGTGCTGGGATGACAGGAGAGAATTTGACTTGGCTCCTGCCTGAGTAAGCCTACAGACCAAATCTCTCCATCCTAAAAGGGCCAGTTCTGGCATCCCCCTTGTCGTGTACAAGGTGAGAGATTGTGCCCATCTGCCTTGGTTAATGGAACAGGGCTCTCCTCAGGCTGCCTTTTCTTGGAGTACAGAGATAATGTCTGCACCCATATGGTGAGCAATTTGCACTCTGAGCAGTGAACTGCCTTCAGTTTTGTGTAAGGAGAGTTTCTGCAGTATAATTGCCCCCTTCAGGTTGTTTCAAAGTGCTCCCCTTGGTTTTCTCAAGATACTGTCTAGTCTTACCGTGTCCACTTTAACTTGACTCAGTAATAGCTTATAATTTGTTGTGGTACAGCAAGCTTTGCCAAAAATAACTAAGCAATTAACTAATCAGTAACAATCAAGTAGACACTGATCAACACTATGCTTCAGACTTGCTCACTGTCTTTTAAATCAGCATCTCCACTCAAAGCTCTATTCGTTGCCTTTAGTCATATGGTCCTCAGTGTTAAATCATGACTTTGCTTTTCTGTTGGGAGATACCCTAATTAACAGCAGCAATGAATGCTTAAGTCAAGTAATTAGATTCTCTCCTTCAAGTTTAGTCATCACTTCTCTGCAGGGACATGTTCTTCCCTTTCATTCTGGCACACTGTTTGATGTCTGAGCTTCTTAGTGAAGTTTGTTCGTGGCCATCTTTGTTGCTCGAACATTGTTTTTCTCCTCCATCCTGCAGTAGTTAGAAACCTTATGGATTTAGAAACATTTCCTTTCATTCTCTTTTAATTTTCATCTCCATATGTTATTTTAAAACCTCTTTCCTCGGTGGATATTTGAACTTGATTAGACATCTATGAAGATCAGATCGCTGAGCCCTTAGCAACCATTCTTCTGGCTGTCAAATTGATGACAAGGGTGAACAATGCATGCTTTTATAGCTGGCCCTCCCTGCACTGCCTCTCTCTTGACAAAATTGCCTTTTGCAACTTGCTTTACTGTTTTATCTGAATTTTGTTTGTGCATTAATTACAGTTTTTCCCAAAACTGCAGATGTACATGTCTGAATCATCTAATTTTATCTTGGAGATTGAGGAACCTTTCGGTTTTCTATTTGAAAAGCATGAAAATTTTTGGGACCACCTTCCACAAACGTAAGTCCAGGTCTCAGCTATTTTATCTAAAGGTTGTGGAACCAAAGAGCTGATTGTGACACCACCCATAATGAAAGTGAGAGGATGAAAATATTAAATGTGGTTAAAAGGCCACCCAGCAAAGCTTGGTCTACTCTGGTGAACTGGGTGATGAAAGCAGCTACCTGAAGTGTGGTTGCATCTTTACAGTAGTGTGCTTCCAGGAATGGTGAGCTTTCAGGAGAACAATGCCCTCCTCACCTCTCTCCTAGGGACTGCAAAACACTGCACTTCATCATTTATTCAGATTCCAGGGATAGCAGGGTTGTTGACCAAGTGAAGAGTCTATGGAAATGGATGCTGTTCCTGTTAAAATGACGTTGTGACCTCCTGTGTAGCCAATATGTGCCTTAACATATATATACGTTTTTTAGTTAATTATCTGAAAAATTTCAAGCTTATTGACGTTGTACTTTGAGAGGATGCTTCTCTGTGCCAAGCCAAACTCTTTGCATGGATGAGGGAAAGACTGAAAAACTTTAGGCAAATGCCTTCACATAAAGGTCTTTGAGCTAATCAGTAAATATGCAAAGGAAGTTTAAAGCTTTCTTACAATGTGTTTATGTATGGAATGACCTTCCAAAGCTGTATTTTCATTCTACAGCTTACTTAACCTACTGTACTTATGCATCTATATCTGTCATGTCCCACCCCCAGAACTTACTGTGCAGTTGTTGTTGGTCAGCATAGACATTAGGTGAAAGTTAGAAGGTGTGCTTGGCATGTGTGTGATGGGTTATAGAATCATAGAATATGCTGTGTTGGAAGTGACCCCTCAGGATCATCGCATCCCAACTCCTGATCAGGTCAACAGGTACTGGAACCCCGGTTAAAAATGACAGGGCTGGGATTCCTCCTGAGTTGTATGAGATCCAGACCTGGATCAGCCTGTCACCTGTGGTTTTTTTATAGATTAGCTTGTAGATCAAGAGGTACAGAATTTGAAGCTGCAGGTTTCAATCATTTATATGTATTGTCTTGATTTAATTGGTTTATTCTACAGTGATTAAGTGCTATTGTTTGAGATGAGAAATTAGTATGAGTTTACAATGGGGCCTTAAGGGAAAGCTGTGAAGGGCTGTTTTGATTTATTGTGAGAACTTGAGTAGGTAGACTCAGAAACAGTGAACTGGGTTTGGCAGCACTGCCTGTGTCGGGGGGGACTGGGAAGTGTTCATGGAATACCTTGTGGAATGCACCCCCCAGCCCTGGCTCCCCACTCAGCCAGCCTGTCAAATTATTGCAGCTTTTGAGCTGTGTGTTTGAATGTTGTTTGCACGGAAGCTGCAACATGAAGAAGGTGGCCACAGATAGTGCAGGCTCACCTCTTTCCTCAAAATGTCCCACAGCATGGCCGTGAGGCCACAGCTGCTCCACTGGACCCTCTCTGTAAGGCCACGGGCTTCCAGGAACACAGCTGTGCTTTGTTCCCCTGTTGGCATTAGGTCACTGCCCCAAATAAGGGATTTCTTGTTGTGTATGTGTGGAAAGAAAGTTTGAGTCTCCTTTATTCCTTGCTTACTGCATCTGGCGTGGGATCCAGTGCTATTTGGTGGCGTGTTACGCTGCCTGTGTGCTCACCCTCTGCCATACTATCGCGTTGTGCGTGGGCTGAGTCAGCTCGCTCTTTGTCCTCAGCAGCCAGCTGGGATAGCGCGCCGGCGTTCCCTGTCGCTCCCAGGTCTTCCATGTGTATTTACTGTCAAACTGTATTAGGAGGAGACACGTGCTCATCCTGGAGCATGTTTGCCAAAAGCAGTCCTACATGGCCATGGCAAAGGCCTCACGCTCAACTCGTGCTGTGGCAATATTGAGACAGCCAAAGGTTCGGCCTGCTGACTTCCAGCGAGGGAAACCAGCTGCAGGGACGGCACAGGTAACTGTCCATCGTACAAATATCCCCCTCAGGACACACCCCAAAGGGTTTTGATCACAATCCCAGCAATTGCTTGTGCAACAGAAAGGCTCTTCAACTTCTCAGAGATGATTAAGATGGGCTGTGTGAACACGGAGCGTGGTAATTCACTTACACGTGTTGTCACTTGAACCAGGTCCCGTGTGTCTCTGTGCCTCATGTGTATAATGACTAAAAATGTAGATGTATTTAAAAACTTACTTGAATTTTTTTTTTTTGTTTGAAGCTGACACGGAGACAAACTGTAAGTTATTCACTGCCTTTTCTTTCCTATCGCCACTGTTGAAATTTAAACAGACCAGACCTGCTGTTCTGGTGATGATGCTTAGTCACTGGAATTTCTGCATGGCTTTGGGTTTGTTTTCGTTTTTTATTTGTTTGTTTTTAAATCTATTTAGTTAAGATTTATGTAGAATTTACTTTGCCTGAAACTGTTAAGTGGATACATAGGAGAAAACCTACAGAAACTGTTCTTTTAATATTATAAGTTAGTATACATTAAGACATTAGCATTTTACACTGCAACCTGGGACATACCCACGTTCCCATTCATAATGGGAATACTCATTCTGGGATAAAATCTCCTCTTCATAAATCCAATTTATTATGTGAAACAGTAATGTCCCTTAATGGCAGCACCTGAAGGGTCTATCATGTGTGAAGGGACATATTAAAACTAGTAAGAGTACTGTAGTGCCCTGAGCTGTAGAATGTAAAGAAAAGTCTATTAACTAGACAATTTTTCTGTTATCAGAGCTAGAGATAATGGTCAGAATATGCATCATATTTACATTAAATTTTGTTTGGGATAATGAAGTCAGACTGATCTAACATTTGTTACTTCTGAGTATAAAAAGCCTCAAGAGTGTGTTTTTCAAATTTGAGAGTTAAAAAAAAAAAAATTAAAGCAATGTGCATGATTTGCAGACTTTTGAAGTCTCTCCTGAAGCCAGACAGGCATGAAAACACTGATTTCATCACGGGGAAATGTGCTTCATCTCCAGGCTTGATACCTTAAAGAGCAGAATCTGGCTGATGAAACTAAGAGATACTCTTAGAGATTGGCTAAATGCTTTGAAGTAGAGGAGAAAATATTCTGTTAAGTGTGGAGATAAGCAGAGATGTAGTGCTGGTGTAGGATTGCCATTGGCCCTCTTATGGTGGGTACATGATCTAAATGCTGTCAACAGTTTTCTTCTGTTCTTCTGAATTCAGAGATAACTCAAATCCACAAACACCCAAGCTTCTTTGAGAAACTTTTAACAGGTGCTGGGGACTGCTGAATGGGTGCAGATTTTATTGCCCCAGTAAAGTCAGTCTGTTACCACGACGTTCAGAGGCTCTGGGGAACTTGCCTCCCCTTGGTGCCTTGGAACAGCCTTTCTCAAAGCTTCAAGTTTCCTTTGCTTGTTGGCTGTGTGATTCCAGCAAGGTAAAGTCTTGACAAATTTGATGGGAGAAATAGGTCCAGCTTGTACCTAGCCAGCTTTTTGGGCTGCTAGAAGATGTAGTAAGCTGTCCAACGAGTTAATTTTGCTGTCAGAGGAAACTGGAAATCACCATGTACATACAACTGTTACTTCAGGCTATTCCTCCCTTCCCCACCTCAGTTAAACTATTTAAAACCACTAAACCCCAAAATGTTGGGGCAGTTACCCACTAGACAAGGAGCACTGCAGCTTAGCTGGCCCGAGGACATCAGATGCATTTGTTCCTTGCTCTTAATCCTCTCTTGATACCTCCTCTGAAATGACAGTTCCAGCTGATCCATAGAGTAGGTACAGGACAGCTTTCTTCTCTGTGGTGTGCCTGCTGTAAGCCTCTGAGTGATCACCCTGCCATGAAGGTTTCATGCCAGCCCCATCCAAGGAGTTTCCAGATGCATGTTGGGAAACAAGACTTTGCTTCACTGCTCTCAAGGTTGGGGGAGCCTTGAGCCATGGTTGCTGTCAAAGGTTCTCTTGGCTTGATTTAGGAATTTACTTCAACAGTTATTTTCCTCAATTTTGTTGCTGCTTCCCAACTTTTGTGCATTTATTTTATTATTCAGAAAATTGTAATTCTACCAGTGAGTTTTGTTCCCCCTTCAAATTATACAGGAGGAGATAGAAGACATCAGGGCTTGCTAAATGGACTTTTAGCATGGGTCTGACCATATCACAGGTCCAAAGCCTGCCCTGACAGTGAAGGACTTAAGGTTGCATCTCTATAACACATATGATTCATGGCTGATGAATCTTACAGTACAGACTCTTAATATTGGAACTTAAATTTGTCAAAACCCATCATTTCCCTTTCAGTTGAACATGTACAGCTGTTGCAAACACTGCTGCATGCTGGTACCAAAAAATACCACATTTTTCTTCTACCGTTTGAGCGGGAAATAATTGTGGTTTCTCAGATCCCACTTTGAAGCAGCGAGTTTTTATAGCTGGCTGACTTTAATAACTGTAATTGCATGTGCAGTCCTGCTCCAGCTGTGCAGCGGGCACCGTGAGTCACATCCAAACCCATCCCTTAGGTTCAAACTGCTCTTACAGAGATGATTCTGAAATACTCCTGAATACCTTCTGCTGCGTTATTGGGAAGTCCCCTTCTGGTCAGGCAGCTACGTTGTGGCCATTTTAGATGGTTTTCCTGGAGTTTGCATAGGCATATCCTACACTGCAGGCTCCCATGTCAGAGCTGGGAGCAGAGGAGCAGGCTGTCCCCAAGGAGCAGCAGCCTGGCCAGGGATGGGCACATGTGGTGATCTCATCCCGGAGCATAGCAGATAAAAGCGTGTGGGCCACTGTGTGAGTCACCAGTGTCATCCTGGACCCTCTCCTGAGGGCTGCTGCTCACCCCCTTGTGCCTCTTTGCTCTGCTTCTTGTTGCTGTCACTTCAGCATTTTTCCTAGTAGGTTAATTTGCTATAAACATCAACCAAGAAATCCAGGAGTTTGTCCACTTTGTCTGAAGAACCCACAGTGTAAATGCTCTTGTATTACATTGTTATACATCATACCAAGCTCTATAAATTCTTTTCCATCTGCAAATCTCAGATCAGTTTATTAAATAGCTCAGTATTGCCTGGTGTGGCTGTAAAACATAAGGAAACTGAGGTAGAAAAGTGACATTCACTTCATCTTGCCAAGTGGCTAGTAACAAAGCTGTGGGTAAGGAGTTTATTCACTTCCAGCTCTCTTCCCAGCAGCTTTTGCCATGCTGTAAATAAAGTTCAAATACTTAAATATTTTTAAATTTCCTTTAAAATAATTATAATAAATGCCTTCCTATTTCATACATTTCCTGCCCACATAGCATATTTACATATTACATGTAGCTGGAAGGTATAATTAGAGATCCCTGTTCAGGCTACCTGACTCATAGCACCTTTAGCTTGCCACCATAAATAGGCATGTTCAGCTGAGACCGCTCGTGACGTGATGCCTCAGCCTGTGCATTGAAGGCGCTCTCTGCTTCTGATCTCTAGGGTAAATTTCAAAATCAGATGTCTTTTCCATAGCAAAAGGCCAGTTGACTGATTCCCAGCAGATGTTTGCACAGACTTCAGCCCTCAGCCTGGCCCTCAGCCTCTTGCTGATCTCATCAGGTGGGGTGAAGATCACCTTCAAGTCAAAGCAGCCATGAGACATTCTCTAAGTGAAGAGTGGTGAGAGCCAGGGGACCTGTCCGTGTCAGCTTTGCTGGAGGCCAACTGCTCGTGCTCTGCTCTGGGAGGTGCTTGGTGGCAGAGCACTAGGTCTGTGCAAACCAACTGGCCATACTGAGAAACCAGGCACTTGGGTCTGATTTCCTTATGTGCTGGGCATGCAGGAGGTGGGGAGAGAGCTCTTTGAAGGTATCTCAAGGAGCTGGGTCTGCAAATGCATTCTGCAGTGCTACTGATGCCCGTAGCATGTATTTGAACTTGCAAATACAGGACTTTGTCCAAGCAATGTCAAATCTCCCTTGCCTAAGCTGGGAACGTGGCTGAGGTGCTATGCTGGTTATCTGATGCTTTGGGAGGTCCTTGACTGTATGTGTGTGAATTGTACCAATGGAGTAGGATGGTTTTCCAGCAGGATCAGACTTGGGCAAATCCACTGTGCAGCCCTGAGAAACACCTGGAGTAAGATTTTCCAAAATGTTTGTAATACCCTTAGCAGTAGCAGGGTACATGTACTATAGCATATATGCACCCTGGATTCCCAGTTTCCTGGTAAGCCGGAGTGGATTTACTGCATGGGGGTTCCAGTCACTGCTGGGCACACTCTGAAGTCCTGGGAAAACATGGAACAATAGCTCTGAGGGGGAAAATGGTATACTCAGCATTCTCTAGGAAAAATTATGGTTTGCCTGTAAGTGTACCCCTGTATCTGCATTGGTTAAAAAGTCAGTCCCATATGCTTTCCTGGGTGGTGTGAAGTTGCATAGTTCATCAGACCTGATCCAGTCTGTGAAGACATGTTTACTGTGGACTCTCAAGGGATTATCAGCAATCCTGGTAGGTCACTGAACTTGATCTCTCTCCACTGACAATGAATCCACTGCACTGGATGCAGAGCAGGATGTGGTTTCTCAAGCAGAATAGTGACATTCTTGAAGAAGGCTACAGGCAGAGGGAATCTTAATTTTAGTTGTTGAACACAGAAGCATTTATCAGTTTATGCAGCTCTTAGAAGGGAAGAAGAACATGGCCATTCTGTGCAGTCCTTTGTGGAAGTGTAATAGCTCAAGCTGTCCTTCAAACAGCCAAGTGGCACTGAGTGTCACCTGGAAAAATTAAGTACTGGAGAGACTTTACACTCACAAATGGCTTGACACCTTGTGTCACGGTCTCCAAAGCTGCACATGGAAATCAAGGGTCTCCTGTAGCATTAGAATGGTATTTGTTGGGTCTCAAATGATGGGTTTTTGCAGATTAGCAATCTATTCAATGAATGATATCATAAAATTTTGTCTAGCAAAAACTGCTGCCAGCATTTAAAAATATCTACCAAATCCTCTTCCCATTAAAACAGTCTTGTTGAAATTGTCTGTTCCAAGCAGAACAATATTTTACAGTTCTTGGTTATGTGGTTTTCATCCTCAGATTTCTGTGAAAGCATGTGTTTCACAAGGCATATCAAAGTTGTCTCATGGGCAAAAACATGTAAACATCAAATGTGTCATTTTCTTGAAATCCCCTGTGAAATGGCTAGCCACACTGCCTTAACCATTCAGAGGCATAAGTGGAAAAAAGGATTTTGCAGGCACTCCAAGCCTGCGTCTGTGGAAGAGCTGAGATGAGCCTGTGGCTCTGCAGTCACCCATCAGGAAGTCACCCAAATGTGCTTTTTATGTTGCAGTTTCCTCATTTGGGAGGCAATTACTGTGTAAAGGATCTGGGTTCTGCTAATGAAAAATACATCACAAGGTGCATGTGTGGCTGGGTTGGGTCCATAGTTCCAGCCATACCTGCTGTTGTGATACATAATCCCAGCTCATGCTCCCAGGAAGAGTTTCCTGCAGCACTGCAGGTGGGAAGTTTCTCTCTTGCACTGGCTCCAGGCTGAGCTCTTTCCTCCTAATGCAGCCAGTGCACTTAAGGAGGACAAGCTCACTTCTTCCTTGCCTGGCTTGTTCCTTGCCTTGGTTAATGTGAATCATTAACCAAGCACTTGAGTGACAAACCAAAATTGTTTGTTGAGTGCCTTTTGCAGTCCACATGGACACTTTGCCTTCTGCAGGAGGTATGGTTTCCTTCTCCCACCGAATGAAAGCACCACAGATTCCCTTTGCTCACCACTGAGCTTTAACCAGACCTGAAGTATGTATATAATAATGCATAGATCTATATCTATCTACATATATATGTACTGAAGTATGTAATCTATATAGGTATATAGAACTTTTACATATGTAATTCTATGTTGCTTCTGCTTTATGGGTGAGGAAAGGGGATGGCACACATATCCTGAACAAAGAAGTTAACTTTTCCTCGTGTTCTTCCTTCATAGCCTGCCAAGTCTTTTGGTGAGAGGAATTATAATCCTTTTCCTAGCAGCACGTCATGAACTAAAATCATTCTCTAGGATGATGATGATGTGCCAGTTCTCGGTATATGGAAATGAGTCCTGAGATCCCACACATGGATACACAAAAGGACTGCACAGTGTGCTAAAAGTCAGGGAGAAGATACCATTCTGTGAAAGGTGGGACTGTTTCTTCTAATGGCTGCTTCGAGTGTTTCCTCCATAGATCTTTTTCCTTGTCTTGAAACTGTTTTCTTGGTGTCCTGGGCTGTAAATCCCTGAAGGAATAGCATGGTCTAGGTGGAGGTTGGTTGGCTTTGTCCTTTCTCCATGAGCCACGACTGAAGAATTACTGAAATGCTGAAATCAATCAGGTGAGTGCTTTCATTGTAAATCCTCTTAACCCCTATTTGTAAGAGATGAATGGGAGCCTGCAGCCCACCTATTCATGTCACTCTCATTCATGCCAGAGATACAACAGCAAATACTGATTTCTCCCTTTTTAATGCAAGAGCATTTATCTGCCAGTGTTCAAACTGCATTTCCATTACATAAGTTGTCTAGATAACTAATACAGTTAAAACACATCAGTTTGAGCAGATGTTCTTGTCTGTGCTTTTAACGTGAATGGCCTTGATTTTGCAGCAAAGTCAGTGAGATGGCACCTGAATGCAAGGGTTTGGGTTTGTGAAGGTTTGCAGAATGACTGCCTATATTTATATTTCTTTCAGAAACTCTCCTTATACTACACACAAGCCTCGTTTAGAGAGTTTTACTGAGACAGCACATTCAAGCCTTCATTATTAGGGGATGTCTGCAGTGCCATTGTCTGCTTGACATGAATTCTTCCAGCTGAGCATCTCTGTATTGTAATTGCCCTGATTTATTTGGTCACAGTTAGTTTTCTGCAGTGTCCCTGTGCCTGCTCAGCACTCGTGATGCTGATGTTGAACCTGGGCTGTGTGGTAGATGGGGCTGTCCTGTATCAGAAAAGTATGGGAATATATGGAGATGTCAGATGGAATACTGGTCTCTCCACTCACCCTTGGCTCTGTAATTTCGTCATCCAGCCATGGAGGACCTGTGCAGGCATAACTGGCCAAGGTAATGGGTGAGCAAAAGCTGCAGCTCTGCAGGAGATAAGGGACCTCTTGCTCACAGCAGAAACAGCAAGTAACTGCAATTCTCAAAAGTCTTTACTGCGCCCTTAACCGCAGTATTTCCTTGCTCTGTAATCTGGCCAAAGTTAGGTAGGTTTTAATAGGGATAGACACATTTCTACCACAAAGGTCACCTCTCTGCCAAACTTCAAAATTTCCCTTCTGAAGCTAGAGATCCTCATATAAAAGGTTGCCTGGATTTATTCAACATGTGCCAAGCAGTATATTTTTTCCTTTAATAATATTCCTGGAAATGGCTGAACTGTTTTGGCTAAAGCAGATGCTGAACTGTTCGGAATGAAATTCTCAGTGCTAAAATTTGGCAAAGTAGAGTAACGTGCCATTTTGTTGACACTGGGGAAGGCTGAGCACCATGGCAGCAGGGAGGGGGGGGTGGCACTGCTGGTAGACAAACCAAGGAAACCAACAAGCACTGCTTTTAGGAAAC
Source organism: Oriolus oriolus (assembly GCA_013400235.1). Taxonomy (NCBI): domain Eukaryota; kingdom Metazoa; phylum Chordata; class Aves; order Passeriformes; family Corvidae; genus Oriolus; species Oriolus oriolus. The sequence continues at coordinate 848,594 of VXBT01007442.1, forward strand.
TGCCAGCTTGAAGCCAGTGAGGAACAACCTCAGGCTCCTGCACTCTCAGTTTTGTACATTCACCTTAAGTAATGAACACAGAAATCTAGAGGCATCAGTGTTACTTCCAGCTACCTTGAACTGCTTAAATATGTAGTTTAAATCACCCAGGCTCCTTTCTCCCCACCTGTATTGCGCCTGGGCTTAAGGCTGGATCTATATATGGAATCTATAGTTATGTATTGGAGTTTGGCCTGGAGTAATTTGTATTGCCGACTTCGTACTCTTTTCCCACCTTGGAAGTCCATCTGCAGAACTCCTCTGTGCTACTACACAAGAGTGTCCCCCATAGATGTTTCACCATATAGTTATATCTTTTGGGTTAAAGCCTTACAGGGCTTTGATGTGAATGAGGGCAAGGCTCCGTTCTTCTTTGCCCTCTGCCCCGTCTCCTTTCTCTGTATTTTAGGACCCAAGTAACAGGGGCATAAAGCTCCTGGTCTCCCTTCCTGGTTGTATATGATGCTTTATTAGATAAATGGGCTGGGAGAAGCTCTGGCACCCCTTACCAAGTTGGCTTTGTCTCAGACAATACTATTATTTTGGGGGTAGACATGAAGTTCTTGCCTCCAGAATTGAAAATTAATATAGGAATGACCGAACAAACAAACCTGGTACACTCCTAAAAAGTTGTGTGCCTATTGAGCTCAGAACCCCAAGCTGGATTACCATGCTCTTTCCAAATTCTTGCTATGCAACTCCTTTCCGTGCCCTCACTTGCTACTCAGACTTTTTTTTTTAATGATACTGGTACCAGAGCATGGGCCCAGCCCTCCTATGAGCTGCAGAGCTGTGAATATCTCTTTTTATGGATACAGTGTGTGCGTGCTGTGGCTTTGGGCAGTGTTAGTGTGAGGCTAATAATAGCCTCTAAAGATAATTTGAGAAGTTGCTTACCTTTCCCCAGGGAACAGGACATGTCTTTGTATTTCTACCTTCAGATACACAACCCACTTGTGGGGTTGACTGCATAGCAAATAGAGTGTGAGAGTCATCCTTGCTTATGTGGATTTTTTTTTCCTCTCCTTTGCCCTCTTGTTTGCTTTCTGCCTGTTTTCTCTGAGGCTAGTGATTTCTTGGCAAGTTATTGTTCATAACCAAAGAAAGGTAGTGGGCAAGCAGCAACTGCTGTCTTAGGTAGCCCAAGCTGACCCTGCCACTGCTTTGGCAGGAGAAAGAAGCTGTTTCAGAAGAGCACAGCTGTCCTGGGCTTTGTGCACACAAGGGCTGCTCAGAGCAGCCCCTTGACCCCATGCTGGCTCTGTGACCTCTGCCACTCTGACTGATAACAGTGATCGCAGTTTGTGTTGAGGCTTTGTTCTCCACGACACAGAGAGAAACATTAAACTGCAGAGTGACTAAGTGCCTTTTCAAAGGCTACATAATGAATCAGTGAATGAACAACAACCCCCAGCAGCTCCAGGCCCCCTTCTCTCTGAAGAACAATGCCTTTCTCCCTGTATGAAGATGTGCACGTAGTATAGGTTGCATACAGAATTATGTATTTTAAAAGAAATTTGAATATTAATATTTATATTGTAGTGATGCCACTGTCCTCTAGGCTCTGCAAATAGCAGCACTACAACAATGTGAATTATTCCTTTTATGCAAAACCTTGGCCAGTGAAATAGCTTGCCAATACAAAATAAAATTGCTGCACAGAAGTTTGACAGCTACATTCATTATATATGTCAATCAAAGGCTCCTAAAGGCTTTCTTGTCCCTGTACAGAGTCTGAACAATCTGCTAGCCCAATATGCCGCAAAGCTATTTTCTCACTACTCCTTTCATTTAAAAAATAGCCACCAATAACTTTTGACAAACAGTCTGAGAAAACTGCATGAGCAGCAAGGAAATCTTAGATTTTCTTAGGTATCTGTGGGCTGGAGCCTTCCACTCACTGGGCTCTGTCACATGTCACAGTAGATGAGATCTGGTCAGAAACACGGAGCCCTAAAATTACTCTACAAAACCCAGGCAGGCTGGGGTCGTGGGGAGGGCATGAGGAGTAAGGGAGGGGAAGTTATGCTAAATAGAAACTAATTAAATAATTTTTGGTTAAGGCTTTTTGTTGCTTTGCCAGGTATCAGACATTCAAGCTCCTCTGTCCCAGGTCTCCCCCAGGTTAGGCTGGGCCCGTTTTGATGAGCTCTTAGTCTCAACAGACCACCCTACAGCTTGGGAGTGTGGGGTATGGTGTGTTTCGGTTTGATTCCCTTTTTCCATCGCGCTCCGTCCTGACGAAGCCCTGCTGTAAGTTATGGTTCGATGAGTTTTAACCGGGGCAGGGGTCAGGCGGGAGCGGAGCTGTGTCCCAGGAGGAGGGTCCAGCCGCCGGCCCTCCCGCACGGGCGGTGCTGCCCCGGGCGGCGCAGCCCGAGGGAAGCCCAGGCCGGGCTTTGCCCCCGTGTGAGGGTCCTGCAGCCGCAGCCCCGGGAGCCCAGCGCGGCCCGAGGGAAGCCCAGGCCGGGCTTTGCCCCCGTGTGAGGGCCCCGCAGCCGCAGCCCCGTGAGCCCAGCGCGGCCCGGCAGCCGCGAGAGGGAGCAGCCAGCGCCGACGCGGCCCCGCTGCCGCCCGGCTCCCACACAGGCCGCCTCCTCCTTCCCCAGGAGGGGGGGACCCCGCACCTTCGCTCGGCCCTGGTGAGGCCTCGTCTGGAGTGCTGTGTCCAGTTCTGGGCTGCTCAGGACGAGAGAGACGCGGAGCCCCAGGAGCGGGTCCAGCCGAGGGCAGCAAAGATGATTTAGAGACTGGAGCATCTCATGGATGAGGAAAGGCTGAGGGTGCTGGGCCTGGCCAGCCTTGAGAAGAGATGACAGAGAGGGAACCTCATCAAAGTCTATCAGTAGCTGAAGGGAGAGTGCCAAGAGGATGGAGCCAGGCTCTGCTTGGTGTTGCCCAGCAATAGTACAAAAGGCAGTGGGCAGAAACGGATGTTCAAGAAGTTCCACCTGAACATGAGTAAGAACTTCTTTACTGTGTGAGTGACCAAGCACTGGAACAGATTGCCTAGAGAGGTTGTGGAGTCTCTCTCTTTGGAGATAGTGAAAAGCTATCTGGACACAATCCTTAATAACCTGCTTTGGGGGACCCTTGCTTGACCAGGAACTAGATGGCATCCAGTGGTCCCTTTCCAATCTTAACCATTCTGTGAAAGTGTGACGTTGTAATCTTGTCCCATGACAGACCCCACTAAATCTGATTTATGAGGGTGTCATAACTTACTGTCTTTGTTCTGGGCTGGACCTTAGATTAAGTTTCACAATTCAAAATATTTTGGAGGTTGGTTGTTTCCTCTAAGCGCTCGGCTTGGTTCTTAGTGTGTGCTGGTGTGTGGCTTTGCTCTCAGACCCTGGTCATGGGCAGGGCAGCAGCAGCAATACCTCAGGAGGTTACTTCCTGCAGGCACGTCTGCCTGTGCCTTTCTGACAGCTGCTTTTGGGATGAGATGCTGCTCTTGGCCTGTGCTAAAGGGCTGACCTGAAAGTGTAAAGAATAGCCTTGCTCTTGCGTTTCAGAGTGAGCCATGGGGATGCTCTGTGAGGATGCACGCAGAGGAGATACTGCAACAGGACTGCTGATCGTGACAACTAGTGTTTCTACTGAAAAAGCCTGGTGAAGAAGTTGGAAAAATGGAAACTTTTAAAGAATTGAGGTGTTAATTCATGTGCTGAGAAAGCTGTGCTGCCCACTCACCATCCCGAAAACTGTGTGACATTTCCCTGAGGTGCACTGCTTGCTGCTGCATCATGAGTATGTGTTTGATCACAGGCAAAATTAAACATGCTTTTGTAATCAGTAGACCCCACAAGTAATTTCAAGATACATGGGAGTAAAAAGACATAGACTGACACTCCTCACAGTGTTGAAGTTTACATGGTATGGTGTGTTCTCTCCCCATGCAGCATTGCCCTGCTGTACAGAGCCCTTTTATTAATGTTTTAAATAATTACCACTGTTGTGGCAATGGCATAGTCTTTTCAGTGCAATTTGTGGTGAGCACCAAATATTGTGCAACAGAATGTCTGTTATCTGTGATAGCAGCTACTTTTCAGCTGACAGCTACCTTTGATTTCAGGTTTGCAAGACTGGACTAAGCTGCACATAGATGATGCTGACAGGATGCAAAAGGCTTTCTGTAAGCAGAGTGGGCTCTGCTTTTCTCGCTAGTCCACATCTGGCCAAGGACATACTCTGTAGTGTGCGAGTACAATGATAAGGACACTGCAAACACTTTTGCTCCTGTGGTAGGGCTAGGAGCTCCGGTCGCTATGCTTGGTGCTGTACGTGGAAAAAAAGCCTACACAAGTCTGAAGCCTCTGCTGTGAGCATCACTGCTTCATCTTGTTATTCTGGCCCTAAAGGAAACCCTCCTGAAGGGATGCAGTACCCAGCCCCTCTGTTTCTGTGAACAGGAGGTACTGGTTTTATTCCAGGGGGAATAAACCTATCTTTGGTGCTTGCCTGTCTCACTTCTCTGCCTTGAGGGAAAATGTTATGACTCCCTCTGTTTGGGTGATTGCTCACGCTTCTGCACCTGTGGACTTCATCTGTAAACTTATAGCGGAAATCATGCACTGATGCTGGGATGGCGTTTGCCAGCTAGGAGCTGTTTCCCAGTGTCACTCACTTGTAGTTGCATGTGGAACTGCTGCGGTATTTTCCAAGTGTTTAATGTGACCTAATTGTGTACTTCCACTGTCTGGGAGGATCAGCTCTTCTGGTGTGACAGTTGCCATAAAATCAATGGTGTTCAGGAGCCTCTCTGGCATTTGCAGCTGGGTGCATGGCACAAGTTCCTTGATTTTGCTGCATCAGCCCAGCGAAACATTGCGGGGCTGTGTGTGCAGCCAACTGCTTTATGTTATGCCTGGTAATGGTTTGGCAATATTAAAAAAATGTAACCTCCAGCTGTGTAATTTGCTCTAGGGAAATAAAAAGGCTTCATAATAATCTTCATATTTACTTGACACATTTGGTTTGAAAGCAGATGGATTGATTTACAAGATAAATGACAAAGCAAGAGAAGAAAAAGTGTGTCAGTGGCTGTACCATTAGAGGAGAAGGTATTTTTGACATGGGGGTCTCACTATTGGCCTTTCTAGGTTTTTTTTTACAAGTCAGCTTTTTGGACCTTCTGCCCAGCAGCTTGCTCAGCCAGCTGATTCCCTCAGTGCCCGTTGTCACCTTTCACTGTGACCCACAAGGAGGGGAAGGTGCAGAGCTGTAACAAAGGAGAGGGGCTGAGGTGGTCACCTTGGCCTCGGCAATCAGCACTTCCCTCTCAGCTGCACCTTCTTTGCCCACTCCAAACTTGTGCAGGAGCCTCCCCATTGCAGTGCTCACCCCCTCTCTGTGGCCAGACCAGTAAATCCCTGTGTCCTTTTGGATGGGCTGAGCAATGGTCCTTCCTGAGCCACTGCTGCTTGAGGTGCTGGCACTGAGCAGAGCTAGGTTCTCCAAGCAGGCTGGTGCTGAGGCTGTTCCCCCCCTGCCCGGACCATGCACCCCTCTGCCCTGGCAGGCCGCTGGCAAATTGTGAAATATGGTTCAACACCTTTTTTTTTAATAATAAATTGTGCAGCTGTCCTGGAAAGGATTAGAAATCAGTTCTGGAAAAGACTACAGTAGTTTTTAGTGAAGAGTTCTGCTGTGTCCTTAATTATTTATAAGCATCAGGATATAAGGACACCATGTTAACCCTTCAGCAGCAAGAAAGATTGCAAATAATCTAATAAATGACATATGCAAATTTACAGATTGAGTAGGTTTAGTTGCAAGTTCTGAGACTTAGAAGTGAGGAAATATCAGCAATAAGGTTTCTGCTTAATATTTTGTGTGTCAGATAGCTTGTTTGGTCAGGCAACTTTGGATTAGATGAACATTGTAGGTCCCTTTCAGCTGAAATACACCATTCTACGTTTCTCATGGCAGAGTCTTCTCCTAAGGGGTCACAGATTTGCTTACCACTCCTGCCCTGGTTGCTCTTACCACCTTTCACTGTAGTGGGTTTCTTTCAGGGGATGAATTCGGGACAGGTTGACACCCATGAGGCTCTTGCTTCATGGCCTCGGAGCCAGGCAAGGCTTCAGGAGTGCTGTGGAGGGGTTACTGGTCTTGGGATCTGAAAGGTGTCAGGAAAAGCAGCTTCCCTCCCTGCCACGTGTTCCCAGGGGGCTGCTGAGTAAGTCAGGGAAGCCAAAGCAAGGCCCCTTTTTGGGCTCAGAAATCCTCTGTGCTAGAAGAACCTGTCCCTGCCCAGAGGGGAATCCAAAGAGTCTTGCACGAAATGTCATTTGCCAGGTCTTCAGGGAAATGAACATTGTGTCACTACTTCGTGGCTGGAGATGTTGTCAGACCACTGGCGTGCATCATCCCCAGGGACCTGTTTGCTCAGACCATGGGGCACTGAATCACTGATGCATTCTCGAAACTATTCTGCTCCACAACTTCATCTGCTGTGTTGCAGAAAAACTTAGAAGCTCTGAGAGATTTTTGAAGTCCCAGTGTGCCCTGCATCTTATAAAAAAAGGTCTAATCTCCATTGCAAATGAGCTCAATCTAAACAAGCTGCTATTACATTGTATCAAAGGATACTTAGAGATGTTCCCATCAGTCTCAAGATGGACTATGGAGTGCCAGCATACAGAACTCATCATTGTTTGTTTTAACAGGTGTCCAAATATTGATGACATCAGTGATTTGACCTGTCAGTCTTGCAGTGCTCAAATCACTGCTTCCACCTTAGCAAATGCAGGTTTAGAGCATTTCTGAGATGTTCTACTGCAGTGATAAGAGGACCCTGAAAGTCACTGTTGGAGAGAGGGAGATCCCAGAGGGACATCAGCCCTGAAGGACGGTGATCTCTGCTTTTCACCAGCTGCCAGCACTGCTGATCCGTGTGGGCTGGGCAGGGCAATGCTGCCTTCTTCATGCAAATCAGAAGAGCAAGGAAAGCTAATTGCCAGGTAAGGTCATTAAGTATTGCATTCTCAACTGAACCAAGAGCTATCAGCTCCAAACTTAGAGTGATAAAGTCAGAAGCTTCAAAACCAGAAACTTGTGTTTTGTAATACCCAGCAGAAGAGAAGTGGGGATTAAAATAGAGATTAGTCCACGGTGTATCTTTGAAGCTTGGATTCATGCCCATAGCTGTGGTTCTGAATTGCTTCTCAAGCTGGAAGGCATGTGGATGGGAAATCTTGCAAAATATCAGATCTCTTAGGATTTCTGCATCTTAAAATTAGCCATGTTGCAGAATCTGGGCACTGTCAAAACTTAGTTCTGTTTTGAAGTGGAGACTTACTTTTAAAATTAGCCTAATCATGAATTCGAATCGAATCTTTACATAGTACGTTTTCCAGATGCTGCAGTAACACCTGTTGGTGCAGCTACAAATAAAAAAGTACTCAGTATTATTTAAAATGTGCAAAAGCAATGTGTATCCCTGGTACTGAGCCACAGCATAGTTTCTCCTGGCACTGCTTGTGCTTATGGGACCTGTGGAAGCAAATCTAATGCAGAGTAAGTGCCTGTTACGCAAGCATGAGCTGTGGTCACCGGGGACTGTCCTGATGTGGGGCCCTTTGGCTGTTAAGGAAAAGAAAACTCTTTTTTTTTTTTTCTTTTTGCAGGCTATTTCTTACACTTACTTTATATTGCTTTTCATTAAAATGCAAGTATTTAGAGGAGCATTTAGGTGGCACAGTGACATTTTATATATTTATTATTAAATACTTGTGTGTGAAGGCTTTGTGGGTGGTTTGATGACCTTTATACCACGTTGTAACATAATTTAAAGAACTTGAAGTAGGTGAGCACTTGAGAATATCAGAATGAAAATAATCAGAATAAATTAAATGATCAGATTAAATTAATAAATGTAAATTCAATCCCTTTACATGGGAAAGAGCTGTGCAATGTACCAGTGCAGTAGGATGTCAGAAGATTTAGCCTTGCCCCTGAGACAAGGGTCTCTTGACCCTGCATGAACTGCAATCACTTTTCACCATGGCATGGTCAGGTTTGGGATAGTGTTTGTGGGGATGGCAAAAAGGGCATTCTTCGCTGTGGTAGTCTGTGCCAAATCCCACTCCCAGGCTTTAATATTTTGGAAGCAACAGGACTTTTCAACAAGATGGGTAGAATTGTGGACAACTTGAACCTGGGCAAAACAGTACATTTCAGAAGCTTATCTTGGTAGTGATGGAGAGGTCTTCTTTGATTGCAAAGAAATATCTAATTGCATCAGACATTTAGCAAAAAGAAGTCTATATCTTGACGAAGTTCTAAACAGCTGAAAATAGGAGAATGTGAAGGGACAGCTTGTGCTAACAGGTGGCCCTACCACCATCTGCAATAATTCTTTGATACAATCAATTGGTTGAACACTTAGCATATCATCTCTCAAACTCTATTAATATTTTAGTTGTTTACTGTTTAGAGTGCATTTAGGGGTGCAGATTTGGAGGCTACAGCCTGTTCCCAGCAGTATTACAAGTTTTGTGATGCTTCAGATTGACATGCCCTCAACTAAAATCAATTGTCTCCATTCAAGGAATCTCTTAAACACAGACTTAAACTCTCCTGGATGTCCTTCTGACTTACCCAGGCAAGCCTTTAAGTTAGACCCATGTTTCTTTGCCATCATCAGTATATTTTAGCATGTACTTACTAACTATTCATGTGCAATAGTGTTGGAATGAAATTTGGAGTTTTGCTGAACATGGACATAAGTTTGGTCATTTTCTTATTTTAGGTATTACAGCTTTTTGGGCTGTTTTGAAGTAGGTGTTGTACACAAAATTACGGTGTTCTGTATAATCTATTTCTGTAGAAAAAGGAACATATTTTCCTACCTATTATGGAATGCTCTGATGCAGAGGCCAGTTTATTTCTAGCTCTGGTTTTTTTCTAGTCCCTTTTTTAGTGCTGTCAGTCTTGTCCTGTGTTATTAGGACAGTTTTCAACACCGCCTACTCTTAGTTGTAAAGCAGAGAGATAACTTAATTTTTCATTTTGTGGGGATTTCATTTGCAATTTTGAATTTTTTCTTGATACAAGATGTAAAAGAAACCCAGAAAAACTCATAGATTTTGCTAATCAAATGATGCATTTACTGCATTCCACAGGATTGAAAAAATGTTTTCAAAAATAGAAAGTGAATCATTCCATTTCAGAAAGGTTCAAATAGTGCATTTAAGTCTTACTAAAGCTTTCTATTACCAACTTATATACTGATTTTTTCCCCAAAGCTGCCACATTTCACTTGCAGCTGCCCAGCATTTTTCAGAAATATACAAGTCTAGTTGGGTGTCATACAAGGTTTCCTTGCAAATAAGCAAACCTGCAGGTCTTCACAGACAATGAAATGCAACTATTATGTCTTCATCAGTCATTTTCATGTTGGTACGAGTGTTTTAGCTGGCCTACTTGTGTCCAAAATACATTCTTTTGTTGTATCCTAGAGAAGGTGCTCTCTTCCCATCCTTCTTTCCATGGCCCTCATGTGAAATCTTGCTCACACTGGTGTTGTGTCAGATGTGTGGAACATATTTGTGTTTCAACAAGCAATTATGTTTATGGAAATAATGTCTTCTGGAACTGGAACTTTAGGTTAACAGATTTAGGAGCTTTCCATAGGTAATACATAGTGTGACAGAGCAGGGCTCTTGAAAGCAGAGCACCCAAACAGATGTAACTTTGCAACTGCTAAGGAGTTAATTTGGAGCATCCTCTCTAAGTTTGGATAATGTAACTACTGATTCCTGTAAGGTATAACATTGTATTTCTTCTGGGCTCTGACCTTATCTTTGACTGATACTACATAAATTCTATACTTACTCATATGCGTGCACATCTTTTAAGAGTAAAAGCACAGAAATCATCTGACGAAAGAAATGCACTTAAAACCAGTCAAGACTGAGAATGAGTGGCAGAGTTTTATTTTTAACTTCTGCCTTCCTCTTGCTTCCACTTCTCCCAGCATTTTCACTCTGAAGTCAGAGAGGACTTGGCATCATCGGAAGTGTGTTTTCATCTTGTGTGAGGATGCTCCTGTAAAAGTGGAGATCTAAGTCTTCTAGAGTTGGCTGGTTTTGACTGGGCTTTGCTGTAACACCCCAATACAATGTTCTCCCTACAGAGGAACCCAAAAATTGTATCACAGATGCGCACTCAACATTTCAGCTTTATGAAGTGTGTCATACAACCAAGAGTGTTTTTCAGAGGTCTAGTGTCTCATTGTTACCTGCATTGCAGGGTCCATGTGGGAGACACAGTGTTCCCAAATCCTCTTGAGAGAGCCACTTGGATAGGGAAAAACAACGTTTTCAGCTTTGTAACCTTAACAGAGATTGCAGTATTCCTTCAGAGCAAAATATGCATGACATCTGGAAACAATTATTCCTTTAAAAATCACTCAGCACTGAAAATAAAAACTAATAAACACTGAAGTTTCCAGTTATCCCATAGTCTGGGTGACCCACACTTGAACAAAGTCATTTCTAGAAAGCCTGAGCAGGGTGGGCACAAAGCTGGTCTTGGATCCTAAAGCTGACCAAGCTGTTCTGAGACAAAGACGTAACGTTTATATGAAATGAGGTGGAAAGGGAGGTTTTCTGCCTGTTTTATTGTGGGAAGAGAGGGGAATACAAGGAACTGGGTCACACTAGCAGACCTTGTCCATCAAGGAACTGAGCACAGAATTTATGGACTTAGAGCCAAATCATACTTTTTGGTGACATGACTCATACTTATCTGGCCCTTTTAAAACAGTCTTTTAAGACAGTAGGACTGACAGGGGATTGGAAAGGCCTACAGTGAAAAACTAGTGTGACTAGGGTCTGCTGGGCTGGTGAGGGAGAACAAATGCTCTGCTGGTCTTTGCTGACAGAGTGGGTGTCAGGGTATTTCAGAAGGGACAGATGCTAAAGCAGATCCTGGTTGATTTAGATCTCACTAAATGTTGCCTTCGACCTTTCCACAGTATTGGGGAAGGTGACTGGGAGCTGGTTTCTCCTCCTTCAGCAACATTAAGGTATGTTCTAATACAGCAGTTCCTAGATTAATTATTTTGTTCAAAAGACGTGGAAGACTATGGGTCTGTTATTAGCCTGGTTTCCCATGGAAACATAAATTTACCTGGTTATGCTGTGTCAGCCTGCCTTCCGATTCCCTCCAGCCTTTTGCACCTGCACAGTGCTCACTTGGCACAGGCTGGCATTACCTTTGCTCTGGGGAAGTCCCTCTTGCAATGTAACTTGGCTGCTGCAGTGTGTAGAGCTTGCTTAGGCAGAGGAGGGATGCCAGAGAAGGGACGTACTTTAAAATGGCGCCCAGTTGCTGTGTTTTCTGACAATGTTGACTTTGTTGAGCGTTCTTCTACCCAGTGCCAGGGGCTTGATGAGCTCCCAAGGTGTTGCTCTGTCTTGATGAAATATCAGTTGAAGTCCAAGGCCTCAAGTGCCTCACTTGCCCTGACACACTCTGAGATGGAAAAAACCCTGATGCTGCTCTGTCAGACAGTATGATAGATGGTTAAATGCCCTCTCTTGTTTTACTGAAGGCAGGAATAAATTTATTATCAGGGCTACAGGAAACCCAACTGCTTAATGGTCACAAAGATCCCTGAGTACCTACTGTTCTCCAGAAGGACTAGGTGGTAGTGCTGATGAACATATTTGTGCTGATAAACATTATGCACAATTTGCATGCCAGCTGGATCAGCTACTTACTTGCTATTCTTTTTGCAACCATAATTTTTATCATAAATATTTTCCAGACGTACATCAGTAGCTCATATCGCTTGGCTGGCAAGTCTAAGACAAGACTGTCTTAGTAAGCCAGACGGTTTGTACAAAACAAGCTGACTCTGTACCCCAGAAAGTGGTCATTTCCTGATGCTGTTGAGTCTCTGAGCTCTTTCTCAATACCTTTGGTACATCTGCAGGCAGATTATGGCAAGAATGTTATAACTCCACAGGCATTAATGGAGGAAATGGTATTTTGCTACCTTGTATTATACCTCTTGCCAGTGAAATACTATTTTTCAAACAACTTCAGGTTGGATGGGTGTTGGAGGAAATAGTTAGGAGCCCAGCCCTTGATCTTGAGACTGCAGTTTGCAGCTGCAGTAAAACATGTCACTGAAATGTAGGTGACACTCCGTGTTGCACTTCCATAGAGAGGACCTGGCACCGAAGGGTGACTCCCATGAGTACATAACTGTGACCTGCCTTGGTAAAAAGGATGAATAGCAAGATGAGGTATGGGAAGGAGATAAAGGAAGGACAGAGCTGGAAAGTGAGAAATGCATGGGAGGAGTGGAGCTGATGCGCAGGAAAAGGAGAGGGAGCAGAGGAGTGGAATATTAAATCAGCAGCTGAAGTAGAGGTTTGCATTGCAGCCCTCCAAGAGGCCAGAGCCAGGGCCCTGCTGAACAGCCCCAGGGCAGTCCAGGGCTGAAGCTTGTGCTACATCAGGTGAGGCAAGGGGCAGTACTGCTCTCCCCCTCCAGGGCAAGCCTGGGGATGAGACTGCATGGGGAAGGCAAGGGAGGTGTTTTGACAGCCTGTCAGATTGTCGTCCTCCCAGTGACATTGCTAGTTGGATCAGGATGGAATTTACTCCTCACCTCAGGGTAGCAGGTGGTTTTTTTGTTGTCCTCAGCACCCTGGAGGAACACAAGGTTCTGAGGGTCATAAAGGCATTTTTCCCCTGGGATTTGTTAAGCGTCTGTGGTGGCTTGCGATAAGAGCAAGAGGTATAAGGTTGGTTTTTGGGGGATTGTTTATTTGTTTTAATGTTCCTGCATTTTCTGACAGGTGGTTACCTGCAATGGTCTCTCTGCAGTGCTCCCTGTACAGTGCTCAGAGAGGGGCACCCTGAAGAGTTGTGGTTGGTGACTCTGGAGCAGCCTCTGGGTGGTTGTGTGGTGAATGAGCAGGTCATTTCATTTCAGCCTTACTAAGCAGTTTGCCCACTGGCGTATCCGAGACAATTAACTCTTAACTTAGCTTTTTTTTCTTCTCCCTTTAAAACACAAAAAAGTAGAAGAGTGGAGAAGTAGAAGTATATGGAAGTCCTTGTAGACTCCTTTTTGGTGGTGATTGGTGCAGATTGCGTTGTGCTTCAGTATTTTATTACTACTCTAATGCTTATGAAAGCATGCTGAGAAGTCCTTCAAAGGACAGACAGTCTGCATGAGTGCAGAGGGTGATGCTTCCTCTCATTGCATTACTATCAATAGGATGCAAGTCCAAATGGCTCTTAGACTAGGTTTTTGACTGCAGGAGGTCCCAAATCCAAGCTCTTCAGCTCCTAGTGAGGAGAATAGGGAAGATGATACAGTGCCAGCTATCTGTGTTTTGCCTTGACATTAAAAGCAGCTCTGTGCCCAAGCTGCAGCAGACAAGCTATAGTCCCTGCAGGCAGTGCACAGGCTGCAGACCTTTGTTGTTCATAGGACAAGCATCTCCTCTTCCTGCTTTAGCCTACAGCTCCAGCTGGTGAGACAAGGCATATGGCAGGCTGGGTGAGACTGATGGGTAATGTTTCTGGTATCTTAGAACATCCTGGTCAGTAATGCTTTCATTTTTAATCCTTTTATTATCCAAATGGCTGGTTAAAAAGAAATAAAAGCGCTTGCAATGAAATGCTGCAGCAGCAGTTCATTTCTCATGGCTAAATCCACACCTTTTTAGTGTTTCTAGCCAAGCAGTGGGGCATGGAATGACTTCTTACTGCCCTAGATAAAAGTGGACAAACCTCAGTCATCTCTGCAGACACTGCAGACTCTTTATGCTGCCAACACTCACTAAAGATCCTGTTTTCACATCTGCTCCATTCCTTTTTTATCAGCTAACCAAAAGCCTGAATTTTGAACAGAGGCTGGTCCCCACCCAGTTGTTCTCACCTTTGCACTCTGGTAAGAACAGCTAGTTTGGAGGCAAGGAAGGATTTTCCAAAATCTTTCTGCTTGTTTTGATGCCCAAAGATGGGGCCATGCACGTCTGAAAAGGCTGGCAGCCTGCTGCATTTCTGCCTGGTGGCATGGCTGGGAAGGGGTACCTTAAAGAAGCTCTTCCTTCCTTCTGGCTCAGGAGAGCTTTCCTGCTCTGTTTACTGTCAGTCGCTCAGAGGTCGTCACTTACATCACTTTCACATATGCTTTACTCTAGGTGGATAAGCAGTGACAAAAGTGCTTGTCTTATTTTGGTGCCTTGACCTGAGTGGTTAACTCAAATCTGATGGTGCCCAAAAGGTATGATTAGATAGCCATGATTGATTAAACAGCAGTGATGGCTCCAGCTGTACATGTCGTAGACATTTATTTACTGTTTTTAAATCCTGGCCCTGTTGATAGCTGATGTGTTATCTAAACTCTTTCACAAGGGTCCATCTGAGAATTGCTGTGCCTGGGTCATTTTTTTTAGATCAGGGGTGCAGTGAAGAAACAGCTTGTCCAGGTCTAAATATACTGTCCTTGACAGACGTGAAATAAGCCCACGGATTAAAATAGCTGCCTAGTTCCCAGTTCAAGATCTTACTGTATAACATCAGTGTTTGGCTGCCCTTCTGATAAACTTGGAGAAGGACTGATTTCCATTTTGTTCCTTTCAAAAAGGAAGAAGTTGAAGGATTGTCATGCAGCAGGAATGCACCGATTCTAAGAATTTCTAGACAAGACCCATTGCATTGTGAATGGCAGCAGGAGCCAGGATTTATGGGGAGATTACTTGGTTAAACGTAGCCTGAAGGAATGAAAAATGAGCAGCCCAAAAAAGAAATTTGTTGAATATTTTGGCAGTGAAACTGAGTGGCTTAATTTATGAGCAATACCAAGCTATCTTTTTGCAAACAGATTTCTGAGAGTGATTTTTTTCTCAAATTGTGTTCTTTGAAGGTGCAGCTCTTGGTGAGATGTACAATTATACTGATTGCTCATGAAACGTGATTGTACAATCTCTCTTTTTCTGTATATGGCCCAGTTGAATGCTTGGTGGAGCATCAGCTCCCATACCAGGGGTGGTGGTGCTTTCTTGCCTTCGGCTCTTCTTTAATTAATGGCCAGAGAGGGTGGGAAGGAGGGCTAGCTGCAGGCATGCTGAGCCCTCAGGGTCCCTGCTGCAGAGGGGGATAGTGCACCATGGTTGAACAGGGATGCCACAGGTCCCTGATGAAGCTGAGCAGGTGTATTGCAGGTTCAAGACCAGACTGAGGAGATTGAAAGGCATTTTGGTCCCTTTGCTATGTCATGCAGTGCCAGAGACATAGTCCACTTGCCCCTCTAGGAGCCGCCCCCAGTCACCCACACATGTGGCTGGTGTAGCCTGGTACAAGGGACTATGAGGCTTCAGGGGTTAGACGTGATGAGTCCCAGCCAGTGTGTATAAAGGTTGTGGATGAAACGATGGCTTCTTTTGAGTCTCTCAAATTTCTACTGTTGCCTTCAGTAAAATCCCTAATTTTCCTGTGGTAATTTTTGTGTGTGTGTATGCACGGGCAGACATGTATATATAATCCAAGATCCCCACAAAACTGCTTTCCACTGGCAAAGCATCCCATAGGTGCCAGTTCCTCTGAAATTTTCCATTCAGCTATCTGCACAAATTTAATACTGCATATGTCTCCAGGAGCTTTGTTTTTGCCCATGTGAAGCTGACTGTCTATAATGAAGTCATGAGTTATTTGCCTAAAATAAGAACCCAGACTTCAAAATAAGAAACCCAAAACCCAACCCACAGCTATTTTTTTCACGTTCTAAAAAAAATTCATATTTCCTTTTTAAATGAATCTCTCACCACTTAGTATGAACTTGCAATTCTGCAAAACATGGAGAGCTTTTTTAAGCAGATGCTAAACCTGAAGTCAGTGGAAGATCTAAGCAAGTGCTTAAAGGTGAGCATGTGCTCAGACGCTTGCTAATTTGGGACAGAGCATTCAATGTTTTCCTAAGTTGTATCTAATTTTTCAAAGGAAGAACTTTTGTTTTGCCAAACGGTTCATTTTTATTTTGCTGTGTGCTGAGAGCTCAGGATAATCCCATTTGGAAAGAAGCAGAGGGGAGGGAAGGTTGCACTTGGGAAAAGCTATTTTCAGTACCTCTGTTTTCTCTAACCCCATTTTCCTAATTATGATCAGCTAATGCTGACAGACTGGTTCACAGAAATTAAACCCCTTTATACGGTACAAACAAGTCAGTGAGGCCTGGAGTTGGACCCTACTTGAACATAAGTAAAATAAAGATCCCCTGTGGCTTTTAATTCCTTTTTATTCAGTTACTTAATTGAACCTGTACTGTTCTTCCTCTGTAATTGATTGCCACACAGAAAAGGTAATGAAACAGAAAACTTTATTTTCTTTTCAGTGGTCTTTATGGTTATCATGGAAATGGTTTTACTGCTTCCTTTTGGGACATAAAAGTTCTCAGTATAAGCAAAGGGAAATCAATGTTAGTTAATTGAAGGCATTTACATGGTCAAAAGATTAAAAGTTGGGGGGTTGTTCTTTTGGTTTTTTGATCTGGGTTTTTTTTTCCCGTCTATTTTTTTCCCTCCCTCTGGTAGATAATCTCAGATTTTTCAGAATGAGAATTAATCTGACATTTTATTGTCCCTTTCTTTTTTTTTTTTTTTTCAAAGATGAATCACAGTGTTTGGGGACCTGGTCCAAAACCCACTGAAGCCAAATGGGAATGGCTCCATCTAATTCAGTGGCTTTGGATCATACTGTAGAAGCACATCTTCAAGACACATTTATATATGTATGCACACACACAGAAGCCTATCTGCTCCACATCCCATTTGTCGTAACTGGGGTTAATTTCTGTGCAAGATAGGGAAAGGAAGTTTGGGGGGGTTTTCCTGTGTTTAAAGATAAGCTGATGATAATTCTCAGTTCAATGATTTCCTTTAAATCTCATTCTTCTCATGCTTCTCTCTGCTGCTTTAACTTGTGAAGCTTGGTTTTCTTCATTTTGTACGTTACCCCTTCTCCTGTTGTTCCTTTTTATTTGTGTGTCTCCACTGCCTTTGGCAGGACAAGGGTCTCACGAACACAGTTCACCCAGTACCCAGCACTGCACCCAGCTTCCCTTCCACTTCACCCTTCATGAAGCTGTGGGGATTTCTCAGCGATGCACAGAGCTGGCTCAGAGCTAAAGGACTCAAGCCTGAATGTCCAAGGCAGCTGCCAACTTTCCTCACCCCTTACCTTTGTGCGTACAGTTTTTTTGCCTTGGAGCAATTTTATTAAAGACTATGTAACAACATAGTGTTGGCATAGCATGAGCAACATTATTCCATCTGTTTCTACTGAAAATGTGAAAATGTGTTAGTATAGCATTAGGATTCCAATTTTCAACCATTAAAAATCAGGCAACACTGAAGTTACAGACTGCTTTTCATAGCTATTTAGTGATATCCCTTGCCTTTGTTTTTTTGGAACTCCAGTTTAGATGCCTTTAGAAACTGTCTTGTGTTCAAAGAGTTTTGAGTACACATCCTTGGACACAAAGGCTCTCTTAGGTATTTCAGTTTGGGCAGCCAAAATTATTGCTTTCTGTTGACAGTGCTGCAGAGGTGATATTTTAAAGCATGTTTAGAATCTCACTGTAGAGATGAAGGAGGATAGTAAAACATTCATCTTAACTTCTATGAGAATTAACCTTACATTAGACAGAGGGCTTGAGCATGCTAACTTTAATATTTTGCCAAACTCAGGTTGGTATAAAAAAGAGCTTAAAGGGAATATTCATTACTTTTCTGAACTGGGACCTTAACGCTTCTCTTTTATTTGATTTTTTTGTGTGAATAATTATAAAGATACATCCGGCAGAGTTTTCACTAAACATCACATTTTAAACAGTGATGATAGAATATCCTGTCAGTGTGATTGTGGTTATTTGTGCCAGAAGTCTCATTTTTAAGAGTTATGCTGGTACAGTCAGGAAACAAAGTGAAGCAGCATGTGGCTTCCTGGCATTCGTGCCTACTGAGAACAGCTTTCACTGTCAATGCTGCAAACTCAAAACAATGTTCACAGGGAGATATCCGTCGACACAGAACAGTACTGAGCAAAGATATCGTGCTGTACATACAAGTGATCAAGGAGTGAACCAAAAAAGGTTCTTTGCTGGACCTGATTCTATGAACAAGGAAGAACTGTTTGGAGACATGAGGGCCGGAGGCAGCCTTGGCTGCAGTGACCCTGGGGCTGCGGAGTTGAAGACTCTAAGAGGAGGGAGCAGGCCAAAAAGCAGGATCACAGGCCTGGATTTCAGGAGAGCAAAATACACCTCTGTAGTGGTGCATCCTCCCCTTCCCCCCACTTTTTCAGGCTGCACTGTGATCTAAGAAATGTTCCTTAGGCCTCGGCCTTGATGAAGAGCACCTGGACTCAGCTTCTCTTGAGCTTATCAGAAACACTTTCTGCTTCCAGAACTTGTGCTCTCTAACCAGCCCCTGCGTTTTTTATTTTATGAACAGCCTTGGAAACTTTTTTTTTGCCTGAAGGGCATAATATTCTTGTTCTCACACTTTCAAAGAAAGTTTCTGACCCAAAGTGCAGCCAGGGTGAAGCACTGTTATGACTAAAGCCCACTCTCTTGAGGCCCTATAAACAGCAGTCCTAAAGGAGACCCTTTGAGCTCTCCCGGACTGCAAAGGGCTGTGACCAGCAACCTCCGTCTGAGTGGGGCGCCTCAGATTTGCTGCTCTCAGAGGATTGCTGAACAAGGACAGATCCTGGAGCCCACTCCTTGAGCCTCGACTCTTTGCCCATTGAGAAGATGCAAAGGCTTCCAAAGTATTTCACTACCTTGAGGAGAATTTTTTACAGGTACCCTGTACAGACTCCTTATGTCTGTGTCCATGCAAGTGTGCGTATGGTATATCAAATATGGGAGAAATGCTGCTCCCCTAGATTCTTAAGTACTTCAGATATGTAAGTAAGTTAGGCAGTAAATGTCACTGTTGTGATACAGCACATCCTGTATGAATCCATTGCTAAAGTGTTAAGTTTAAGCTATAAGTTAAGTTAAATGTTGTTAAGTACTGCTAAGTTTAAATGCCCTTAAGTGATATCAGGCCTTTAGACCATATTCCTTTTTATCCTTATCCTATCTATCCTTTTGTCACACACACACACACACTCACAACACACTCACACTCACACATTCGCACAGTTTTTCATTTATTTTGGTTTGGATTTATTGCCTCTGGATTTTTGTTTGTTGCTTTTCCTCAGTGTGCCTTAGCCATTTAGTAAGTAGCAGAGTGAGCCTTGCCAACAAACTTTGTTGTGCTGTTGCTTTTATATTAAACCTGTTTTTATTGATGCCTTAGCCATGGTTCCTTAAGTGATCTCAAAGCACTCATTCATAACAATCCCTTCAGAGATCTGCTTGGAAGAATCCTATAGAATATGGCCACAGACAGAAAGGAGTCCAGGGGTGATGGGTGCTCAGGAAAGGACCATCTCAAAGCATAGGAAATCAAGCAAAAGTGTCAGGAAGCGTGTATGCATGAGCAAGGAGTGCCAAACTGAATTCAGACATACAGAGGAAGTGTACAACGTTGTAGAAGGCTACTAGGTAGATTTACAAAGGAAAAATCTTGTTTAATGCATGCTGTCTCTTCCAAATCACATTCTTATCCTTCATGTGTTTGGAAATGCTTCTCGGGACAGTTGTCTCCATTAGCTTTCTAGGGACTAAGGTGAAGTCGGCTAGTCTGTAGTTCCTCAGGCTTTCCTTATTGCCATTCTTGAAGTTGGAGGAATATTATTTCTGCTCCAGTCATCAGCGGAAATTGTTTGAATTCAAGTGGCTTTTATAAAGTATTTAAAATTTTCCATAATATTAAATAGCTCAAGGCCTCTTTCGCATATATCCTTGGAGTATTAAATTCCTCCTAAAAGAAATTCCATCTTTTTAATAGATATTACAGGTAGGTACACTCTGGTAGAGCAACTGCAAGTGAACATTATCACATCAGTTAATGTGTGCAATACATTCGAAATAGCTTGTTTGTAGCTTATCCAAAACCTTTAAGGTAGCATGATGGTTCTGAAATTATTTCGGTGGTGGTGCTGGAAACAGGGAGAGTTGGTTTTTCTACCCTTTTAATTTTCTTCTGGGTGTTCTATTTTTTCTGGGTATGAGGCGCTGGAGTGTGTCCAGGTTTGGGCAGTGAAGGTGGTGAAGGGTCAGGCACTGGAACAGGCTGCGGAGAGAAGTGGTTGAGTCACCATCCCTGGAGGTATTTAAAAGAAGTGTAGATGTGGTGCTTAGGGACATGGCTTAGATATGGATTTGACAGTACTGGATTAATGGTTGGACTTGCCATCTTAGATGTCTTTTCAACCCTAAATGATTCTATGAATCTGTGATTTACTGTGGAGGCCATAGCAAACCATGGTAAGAGAGAAAAACATAATTTTATGATGGCTGCTGTGCTGTCAGATACAGCTGCTTGCAAAAAATCCAAGCGTGTGCTGAGAAGCTGCCTCTCTGTTCCTCCTCAACATTTCTGCGAACATGGCTCCACTTGTGCTCCCCAACCCTGAGTGCACATGTATTGGCAGCATCCCCAGCAGCTCTGGGCTGGCCCTCTGAGACCGGGGGGGGACCTGTTCCCCAGCCTTTGACAGTGCTCCTCCCTGAGACAGGCCCCTGGGGACCATTCACATCCCTTGACTGCTGGAACTGGCTGCTCTCAAATCTGCCTTTTCTTTTTTTCATGAGGTGTGACTCATCAGAGTCATCAAGCAGCAACCTCATAAAAATGGCTTTTCTAGAGCCATGGAAACCACAGGATCCCATTACAAGCCGTTTCATTTTCAGTGAGTAATGGAAGGTCACCAGTAATGAGACAAGGAAATTCTTAACTCTTTCTCAGGTTCCTTTTTTCCTCCTTAGTAAAAACAAAGCTTACTAGTAAATGAAATTCATCTCAGATGGGTATTCTTTGTACATGCTTCACCAGAGCCTGGCTAGTTGACAGAAGACTGTGAAATGTCTGTTCAAGTTTCTAGGTTTTCCTGCAAAATGTATTTGCTGCTTGTAAGATATATTTCAGCCCCTTCAAAGGTCTCAAAACAACTGCTTTTTTTTTATTCTTTTCTTTTTCCTTTTTCATTTCCATTTGTGATTTTATAGATCATATAAGTGAAAGTGGTGAGGAGCAAAGTATCAGGGTTTCAGACTGGATTCATGAGCAGGTAAGCAGACCTTCATGACCAGACAATAGAGCAAGCTGGTGAAGTCAGTGTAGCCAAGTCCTGCAGTTAAAATTGCAGAGCTGGGAATCTGGAAGTCTCACGCATTAATTTAATTGCAGCATATTAAGAAATGAAGAGAGGGCAAACAGACACAAAAACACACTTCTGAGCTTAAAAAAAAGTTGAGCTGCATGTGCTGTTGGCCCTATTAATGTGATTCAACATAGGCCAGCTTTCAGACCTGTGCAGAGATCTTGTAAAATTAATGTGAGCAGTATGCTGGAAAATATAGAGGCATGGGACTTATAAGCAAGGGCTGGGAGCTAAGCTTATGGCTGGCAGGATGGGAAGTGTAGGACTGTGAAGTGGTGGGCTGTGGAGCATCATATGAACTTTAATTATCAAGTGCTTTTTAATGTCTGTTGGAGGCCTATCCAGCTTAGAATCATTATACACATGTGCAAGAGCCTGTGGTGTAATGGGCTCGGCATTGTTCTTAATATTGAAGGAGAGCTATTGCTGGGGTCAGAGACCTACCCAGCCAAGGCTTCATTAAGTGACCCTGAAGTCAGCACAAGCGTGTGTGATATAAAGCAAAGAGCTGTGTGTCATATTTTTCTCCCTCATTCCCTATCTTGCATTCCCCTGTTTTTGGCTCAGTGCAGGCCTCAGGGATAATGGCAAGTGGGTTCTGGGCTGGACACCAGCGGCAACTTTTACCCCATGCTCGTTGGCTACTGACTGAAATCAGTTGCTCTACCTCAATTTACAGCAACAAAATATCTGGTCTTGCTTGAATCTACTTGAGAAATGGCACTTTTTCTTCTCCATTTTCCCACCTTATCAAATCTCCAAAGGCATCCCAAACTCACCCATGGCTTACATCCCACCCAGGGGCAAACAGACGTATGGAAGCTCTAAACAGCACGGGTAAGAGGAATGATTTTTTTTTTCCCCTAGTTGTTCTTTTGCCTTTGTATGGAAAATGTCTAAAAATGGCTTCTAATTGCAGGTGAGGAGGTAACTCTTAGTGACAAATAAGCATCTGTGCAGTTCGTCCCAGCCATGGTCTGCAGGAATTTAGGGAGCTGTGTAACCACAGCGATGATGCTTCTTCCCTACCTCAAGTGACTGGTACCATCATAGGAGTTATTTTTTGAAACGTGGCCAAAAACTCTTCTGAAAGCTTTCTATGTGGAAAGTATGAAGAGTAGCAAGGATTTTAGATCCAACCCTTGAACCTTACATGGCCTGATGTGGGAGAACCCCATAATTCATAATGAAACATGGACTCCCCATTAGCTACCTGGTATTGCACCTGACCTCTGGGGCACTTGGAAAAGTCCTTACCCGAGAATGTTGTCCCAAGTCCAAAAACCAGATTCCCTTTCCAGGCCCGGTGCCATGCCCATCTGGGGTCACCAAACTGTGAAGTCTGGTGGTTGCTGTGGAAAAGTTGTGAGTCACAAACATCATTTCCTGCAGCATCACTATGTGTGGGTTCCTGCTTAGGGCTATGTAAAAGCAAAGGCTGTGCCACCTCCAAGAATACACACGGTGAAATTCAAGGGCTTATTCTCAGGTGGCTGCATCTTCAAAGAAGCTGACTAAATTAAAAGAGCACTGTCAGAATGTCTGAGTCGTTTGGAAGTCTAGCTCAGTCATGCTGTTTGGTATCTATGTACCTGTCACTTTGCTTTAGTTTCATCGAGTAAGGAAAGGTGATGAAAACCAAGAAATGAGCTCAGGTGACTCCATGTGGGATAAATTGAACATACTCACAGACTAGAGGCAAGGGCAAGCTTCCCTGACTACAGCAATATGCAGCTGATGGATGTGATGAAACACACACATGCTTCTGTCCTATGGATTTTCTGGTGAATGAAAGGTGATAAGAGAGTTATTTTAGGCTTCTCATTGTAAAATCTTTCATAATGCAGATGGCTTCTGCACGGTCTTCAGCACCAGCAAAATAGGTGTTTCTTAGAAGCTTTAGAGAGAAGTATAAGAACATTTCAACATCACAGTGATGACTAACACCATTCTCTTCCCCAAATGCTGTTATTGATTCTCTTAATGGCCCTCATTTATTGACTTCCTTTTTGTGTACCAGGAGATCATTGGCTCATGTTATTTGGCTAAAGATGAATGTAGTCATACTTTCATTGGCTTGTTTCTGTTGTTTTACGTCTTACTGACTAGAAACTTCCTACAATAAAATTATTAAAGAAAATAATAATATCCCACACTGTGGTGGCGAGTCCTGAAGAGAAAAGTAGGCTGCATCGTTTTAGTACAGAACTGAAAGACTTCATCTGGGGATGCCCAAAGACGTGCCAGGATGCTCCAGAGGTAGAATTCATTCAAACCCGAGAATAAAAAGGGACATCAAGTTCCTATGAAATGGAGCTTAGATACTGCAGTCAGCTCTTTACCTGGCTTCAGAAGTAACTGCTAACAAAATCAATGTGACGTGCTGTGCAGGAAACTGTATATCCCAGTATCCATTCAAATGCACTCAGTGCAAACACTGAGCATCTGAAGACTTAATGTTATACAACTTCTGTCAGGAGCAGAAATGCGGACACAGAGGATGTGAGCTGGATCTCTTCCTGGGACATTGATTTGGACTGGAACACCAATAAAAGAGAAATGGTCTCCTATGATGGAAGAGTTTGTGTTGAAACAAAGTGTGTGCAAATATGTACATAACACATAGCAACTGATGGAGGATGATCAGATAAAAATGTTAATGTGAAGAGCAGGTAAAAATCTAGTTTTGGGCCTAGTCATCTCACAGAAATGAAACACAGTAACCCAGAGACTATTTTAAACAGTTATTTCCTAAAATCCTACCTTGCCTTGACCTTTTCAAACTTGCCATTAATGTAAAAATATGGAAAGTTAATTAATTAGAAGTCTCAATTCGAATTTTACCTTGGCCTTTCAGGTAGGTTATGCAGCATGACTCTAAGGACTACTGCAATATAATATAACACAAGTCTGGAGTGAATATGTAAACCTTTGTGATACAATATCCCACAATCTAAGGTGCATTGGCACTCCTCTGGCACTGCTGCCTGAAGAAATGGTTTAATAGGCATTTGCTTAAGATCCTGAGGTTATCCTGGACATAAGCACCAGGCACGAGTGAACCAAAGCTGTCCTAAGGTATTCAAGAAGCATACCCATTAAAGACTGCAGGTGTGCTCTGTCCATCTGTGCCTTGGCAGAATATAAAACTCAACATCATCTGAAGCTGACGTGGTCTAAGTGCTCACTGGAAGGACTGGCCCATATGAGGTCATTTTGGCTTTCCCTGCAAACACCTGTCATACAATATGCATGATGAACTGGGACAGAGTTTTTTAATCTTGTGTAGTGCCAGGTGGAGAACTGACATAGAGATGTGCATGGGAAAGGTATTTTTCACTCTAGATGAGACTGTTAGACAAGAAAGAACTTCAACATTATCCTTTACTGAGAAGGTTTTTTGCTCTGAACTTAAGTGGATCCTGGAAATTAAAAAATCATACTCTCCACCTCTTTTTAAAAATAATAAATAGTTAAACTGAAGACATTTGAGCACTGATTATTAGCAGTATACTTCTGAACTGAATCCCAGTGCCTCTGTTGCATTGGACAAACTGGGAGTATACTTTCTCTTTTTTCAGAGGAGCGTGGTTTTCTCTCCTGCTTTTCCTTGACTGGCCAATGGCTGAATTCAGAGTGAACAGATCAGCTCAAACATCAGAACCTAAAAATATCAAAGTAGAGGTAAGTATCAATGTTCACAAAAGTTTTTTTGTAAAAAGCAGCCTGTGAACATTCTCAGTGTTCCTGGTTACTGAAAGCCCTGTTTTGTGGGCTTCAGGCTACGCCACTGCATTTGCTGTTTGTTTCCTTGGCATTTAGCAGATTTCTGAATATCCTTTTGCTATTTTCTGTCTCTTGTTTCCTTTTGCCTCCCCAGGATTCCTGGGCAGAGCCCTCCTGCTCCTACAGGAGGTCTCTACCCTCTCTGTGGAGGGGAAGAGAGGGGCTGAGGGAAGCATCTGGTGGAAATGAAATCCAGGCAATGACACACAGAGGAAGAAATTGCATTGAATGGGAGGCCAACAGGGTACCTGGTGCTCTTTTTGCACCCACCTGCAGCACTCCACTCACCTCTCTGCTTTTCCTCATGAGGAATCTGCTGCACAACGACCAAGGTAAGAGGAGAAGAGCCAGTCCTTGGTCACATTGGAACAAAGGAAAATTAGCACTGGGCTTTACTGAAAAGAGGGGGAAATCCAAAGGTACAGGGAAAGTAAAGACAGTAGAAGACATCCAGGTGCTGCCCTACAGAAAAAGAGGCGCCTAAAGGTGCCAGTCCTACAATAAAGAAAAGCTCAGTACAGGGACAAAGGCTTGTAAAAACCTACATATTCAGTCTGAAATGGCCCAACAGTGTGCCTTCAGTCTTCTCTGAAGGTAGTGACAGTCAAGGGCATACAGTGCTAGGCAGGAGCAAGCCAATGCTGTGTGCATCCTGGGTGAGAAAGGCTGTCATGTTCTCCTTGGTACTGGGCAGGGGGCGATCTGCCCTGGGAGTCTGTGTGTGTTGTAAATACCAGTGATGGTAGTGGTGTCTGTACAGGGACACTGAATTTGCCAAAGCCTTCAGGAATGTACTCTCTGCTCCAAAGAGAGAGCAAGAGCACACATTTGCCAAGCAGTCGCGGAGATGCTTTCAAGCAGGGTCCCCTGGGCCTTCCCTGGTTTGTCTTTTGACATGATTTGTGTCCTATGTGTGAGTGGAAAAGTTTTTGCGCTGTTTAATGGCTGTTTCTAACATTGTTTATCTGGGCTTTGTGAGTGAGGCTCTTAGAGCTGAGCCTGGGCTCACAGCTCCTCTGCAGTGTTGCCCCACAGGCTTGACATAATGAGGAGCACTAAACCCAGGTTTTGTTACCAATCAAAAATACCTCTTGGTGCATGTGTACAGCCACAACTTCTCCTCTGTATTCCCTTGTGAGAGCGAAGCTGTGACCGCAGACTGACGGATGATGTAGTACCACCGGACTGCTGTGTGCAGGTATGAAGCTGTCACTCTGTTGCTGTGGTGTTGGTTCACACGCTGTCATCAGGTTGCTCCTGTCTCACCACCATTCCTTTCCATGAAAGCATGAGTGTGCTTCAAGACATACATGGGTACAAAGAGGTGTGTGTGCATGTGTGCCATCCACTGCTCATGTGGTTCACAGCATCCTTTAAAAGGCAGGTCACACTTCAGAATTAATACTGAAAATCTTTATTAGTAAAAAGTGATTAGAACCATTATTTCGTATAAATGCAGCTTTATTCAGTAATTCACATTACTAAAAGTACTTACTTCCTTAAGACTCTACTTGTGGTTTTGATTTGATAGTGCAGGGTACAAAAGCAAACTGTCATTTTGTTGCATGGCCATTTTCAGTCCTACAGTTTAATTTTTCTAGACCAGTTTGGTCAATTGTTTTCAGTACAAGGCAGGTGAACAAGAGTGGATGAAGAAGTGGAGGTGGGAGGGAATATGCATGATATCAGCATTCCCTTGTCCCAGGCTCAGCCCTTGACATGACTTGAGAGTGGCAAGTAAAACTCCAGGAAGAACAGGTCATTCAATGTTAATGGCAGATGCTTTCATTTTCCAGCTGCAAACTGCACACTGTGTTGTTATTTTTAAGACCCTGGAAGAGATGAATTGGGTCAAAATAACCCAAAACCACACAATGCACTGATCTTTTGCTGGGGCCCTTAGAAGTAGCCCATGTGCCACATAAGTTGAAATAAATTAATTGTAGAGCTAGTCTGCTTTGAGCTTCCTGACTTGAGAAGTGAAGGATTTTATGATGTCTTTCATGTTGGAGTGCTCTGAGACCTCATTTAGTAATGCTTTTAATAAGATTTTGATCTTCAAGTGAAAAGCTCAGTAGAAGGACAAGTGACTGCAAATAGTAAAGCGCAATCATCTCTCATTTTAATATTTAGTTATTTTATATAAACGATCATAGCAGCCAATTCATTCTCCCTTGTTTCTATAGATATTTGTTTTCAGAGGAGAAGGCTGCAGCCTGACAAGCAATGTAGTGACTGTTTACCATTTGGTTTCTTCAGAGGGATTGGATGTGGCAGCATCTTGTTGTGATTGTTGCTTGAACCAGCTAGGAAGTTAAATATTTCATTATGATGATTTTGTTACTTGCTTGATCTCCTGTGGATTCGTAATTAAAGACATCACAAAACAAAACAAACCTCGCCCAAACAACTGTGTGTGTCTAAATCACCTACATATGTTTCTTGTTCCAAGTTATGTATGGGTTTCTTTTTAATATAACTCTTGGCGTGACAGAAACTATGCTGGTAGCATTGTTGATGTTGTTAGCCTAGAATGTTTTCAGTGACACCAAGTTTGTTGGGACAGACTGTGAATTACTTGTCGGTTCTTGAGAAGTCAAAACTTAATTGCTGATCAAATGTTTAAAATATTACTTGTATTAGCAATGGTTTTGATATAAATTCTTTCTTGTGACCATTAGGAAAGAAGCCAAAGAACTGGCAGCGCTGCAGCTCTGCACTGGAAGTTAGCTCCAGGCTTCTATTCTGGACTGAAATTCTCAACTTTTTCAGTTTTTTTTTCTTCCATTTTGGTGGGAATAACTGAAAATAAGTTTAGGCCAACCTGAAATAGATTCCTCCCTCTCCCTTTCTATTTTTCCTGGCCAGTGATTGAGGCAACCAATCAGTTATTATGCAGCTCTCTCTATTATGTTCCATATAAATTCATAGTTCCTACCAGACTGTTCTCCATCACTCTACTTTCTTTCAATAGTCATGGACAAATGGTCATTGAATCCAAACATTTTTTGTGGATGTTTCTGCAAAAAAAGTGGACTTTTACCTGTAAAGCCATAGAAGATGAGAAAGTAAACGAAAATAGAAATTTTTACTGAGTTCAGCTCCAAACGTATTGTATTTTTTCAGATTAATCTATCCTTCCTTCCCGATTTTGTAGAGATTATCAGCCCATCAATGCTGTTCTTCCCTTCTTCTGAGTTACACATGCCTCTCTTGACAATGTAGTGTGCAAACCTATTAACCACACTCCACTGAAGTACTGTTAATCCAATAGACAGGTCACAGTTGGGTCAGGGAAAGAGGGGGAGAAAGAAAGGTTTACTGTGGGAAGAGACACCAGCATTCTCCAGGACCCCACTGGTGATGTTTTCCACTCCATAAGCACACTGAGGTCAGAACTTTCCTTCTGCAGCTGTGGGCAAAAAAAATAGACAGCAGTTAATCCAGGGTTAATGCTATCAAATTCCCCTAACATGGAGTTACGCATTCAGGATAGACACTCCCAGGACAGCAGACCAAATGGATCATTTATCTGTACTAGTTGTGGTAGTTCGAAGGCTCTTCAGGGTCCTTGTCCAGGACTTTTTGCTTACTCTAAAAGCCGCGTGTGAAACCTTCTTGTTCCAGTGGCTGGCAAAGGAGCCTGGTCTATGGCCTCTGTAACCTGCCACTGCTGTGCTCAGCTTCTCAGCAGATTCAGAAGTATCTGTCTCAAGGCGTGCACCAGAGCAGGTCAACGCTTCATGGCCAAGAGGGTCATTCTCCAGAGCACATTCCTTTCTCCTTTTCCTGGCTAAATGTTCCTCTGTGCTCATTTCTTGACCTGTACTGTCATTGCCTGGACTTTGTCTTCAAGTTAATCTCATCAGTTAATGATCATACCAAGTTTGAAAAACCCGGAGTGCTACAATTCATTATTATTTCTTTTGTTTTCTCCCTGATACTCTCTCCAAGTCCAGATCACAAGATCTCTCTGTGTACTCACATCTCCCTCTGTGGCTTATTGTCTTGCATCCAAACAAGTGATCCCTGTTTTCAGCCCATTTGCTGCCTGTTTAACTCCCGTGTTGCTGGAAATATATTGTGGAACCAGGGAGAATTAAATGCTGGTAATTTCTTAATATCATAATCATAGAACTGGCTTTATGGTTTTTGTAAAAGGCATTGAATACACATCTGGTCCATTTTTCCTGTGTGTGTGAGCGTGTAGCACAGTGTTATCTTCTGGTAAGTAAAATCTCTTTCTTTCCTTCTTTCCTACCTAGCTGTCCGTTGTTTCCTACCCTCCCCTGCCCCCCACCAGGGTCCTTTGTGTTTTCCCACCAGAAAATCAGAAAAAGCAGAAACATGCCAAACATAGGTGAGTTTGGGGGATGTGAAATTGCTCTAGAAACTTCTATGGAGCTTGTGTGAACTGTTAAAGGAGAATTTTGCTTTTGCTGTTTCTTTTTCCCACACCCCAAGTTATCCATAATTAGATTAACTTTTTGCACAAGTTTTTACTCTTCAGATGTAAAGGCTGTGTCAGTGACAAATATCAGGTCATTGCTCCAGAGCATGGGGTTTGGAGATGTTTGTGCAAGGATTTTGTAAGCATAAAATCACAAGCTACAGCTTCTGCTTTGGAAACAGTCCAACAATTTTGCTGGAAAAAAAAATAAAAACAATGTAGGAAAAGCCATCAGGGTTAATTAAAACCAAGTGGTTACAGTCTGGCAAAAGAAATAACATGGAAGCAGGAAGCTCTTAGTACCAGGCTTCACCATACGAAAGAAATTGGTTATTCTGGAGTGCCTGAAAACATCCAACAGTTAGAGTCCACTAAGGACAGAGAGGCAACAAAGCCCCCACTCTTTTGTGATCGTTTTGCTTCTTGAAGGACAGATCTATTTCCAGCTGTGATGAGTTCAAGTAAACTGCTCTTGTGGTAGCCAAGGTACTACTTTACTGGGTGCAAATCAGTCTTGCTGCAGCTGCCCAAATTTTCTTTTCTGTATTCATTGCGGCGGGCCCTGGTGACACTCCGTGTTAAGGGGGAAGACTCAGTGGAGCATAGCATGGCATTGCTTGTTTTCCTCATCTCTTAATTTTCCAGGCTGATAAATGTGGTAGACGTGATGCACGCAACAATTAAGGTTTGCAGCTGGAGCAGCTTAGCAACAGGATTTCCCTGCAACCATGAGGACTCAAATCAGTCAGGAAATGCCAAGGCAGCCTCTGCATTGGTCTTTGAGGCAGCACAGGCCTGCTTGGGGGAGTGCTCCTCTCTGGTACTGCTGTGTCCTGGGTTGACCCCTCTCCAAATGCATGGGGGCACAGGCCCCCAACCAACACCTGTGGACAAGGTGTTGTCTCAGGGTGCTCTTGATGTGTCCAACAGCCTGCACTTCTTCTGTCATCTTTTTTCTGACCATCACATTTCTTACTTCTCTCCAGTCTATTGAAATTCTCCATTTCACTTTCCCCTCTTTGTTCTTCTCCATACCCAGATCCTGCTTACACTTGTTTTGTTGTCCTACAGAGAAAGACAACACAGGACAAAAGGGCCATTAATCTGTAACATGTGCTGTCAAAGTTGTTGACCAGGCTGTGAAATCACCAGGTTTCAGAAGATAATGAAACCCTTTGGATATGATGCTCGAATAGCTTCGGGGAGAGCAGTCGCTTTATGGGGGCTTTTGACTTTATTTCAGGTAGTTTACTTGGCCCTCAGCTGTCGCTTTTCCATTCCCAGCAAGTCCTACCTCTGACTTCATTCTCAAACTTTCCTGTTTCGCCCATGCTGTTTGCTTGCTGCGTTACTTTGACTGGGGAGAGGACCTGTTTGTATTAACACCGGTTGGACAAGTTTGGTTTTTTCCAGGACGTATGCCAGTTGTGACAGAGCTCTCTCAACCCCTGAGTTGAAAATCAAAAGCCCTTCAAAGTTAGTAAACACAGTGGCTTTATCCCACCCCCAGACCCTTCTGCACACATCGCACTTCAGTAAAACAGTCTCTTGTCAGACCAGCAATCCAGCCCACCCATGTTTCTCTTCTGCAAACTTCACTTGTGGCCTTTTTCCATGCTCGGGTGCGCAGCACAGCAAGCTCTCAAGACCCTCTCCAGCAGAACACTCCTGCCCTGCTGAATCCGCTCACATCCATGAGCTGGCAGCTGCTCAGAAATTCAAACTTCTGCTTTAATGAAAATTTTGACATGGTTTCTGGAGGGGGACAAAAGCTCACTAAAGCTGTTCCTTTTGGCTCAGTGACCTTTTCATCCCCTAAGTGCAGTCTTGAGCCTCAAGTGCCTCCAGCATTTAGGAGAGTGCTAGGAGCCGCAAGAAAATGCAGTGCGAGCTGTGAAAACAGCAGAAAAACAGATCAGACTGTTCTTAAAATTAGAAGACTGACCAAAACATCCTGGTGAGCCATGAAGGCACTAATGAGTCACACCCCAGGATGGGCTAAATAGTGATCCAAAAAAGCTGCTTCTTTCAGTTCCCTGCTGGGACCAAAAAGTTGATTCTTTGTTACTGACTTGTTTCTTTTCCCTCTTCAGTGAGTTACTAGCTGTGATTTATGATTAAATAATTCCTTTGGGAAATTACTCCTCATGGGGAAAGAATTATGAAAAGACATCCCTCCCGCCTTCCCCATTCATCAAACCAATGAGAATAGCATTCAGAAAATTCTGATATCATGCGACAGGCTAGCCTTTGCTTCCAGTTTTGTTTGGCTGATTATTCTGAAAATGGATTGAGAGGCATCCTTGAGTCTTTCCCATTGAACATTAGCAAAAAGAAAGTTGTTTTACTATGAAAAACACCTTACATTTCACAGTGACTTCTTGTCTTTGGCAAGAAGGGTTCTGCCACAACTTTTTCAGAAGGCAGCCTTGCATTGTTTATGGTAAGCAGTTCACCAGGACAGCTCTGGTTTAAATGAAATTCTAGCAAAAATGTCTAGCTTCTGTGACCTGAATTCAGTGCTGGCTATGCCTTATCCAGGCATATGGATGGATATGCCTTAGCCAGGATAAAGGATTGTGGTTTTGGAACAAAATGTGCCAAAAGATGAGGTCAAGACAGAGTTCTGGCATCCACAGTCATGGTCTTCTACATTTCAAGAAGTACTGAGAGGAACTTGTTTGTTCCTAACACTGTTGTAATTGTGTTTGTGGTGGTGTATATATATGGAGGGCAGAGTTAAAGCTGGAAGGGTGAGTACTTTTACCAAAGAACGTTTAGGAAAAACATACAACAGCGAACATAACCCTGCTGGAACTGGAGCTCCTTGGTAGGTAGGAACATATTTGTGACTTTTGTTAATGTGTTCAGCAATGTGTACCTGCAAGAAAAATTAGATGTCTTCCTCCATCATCCAGTGTTATGGGAAGCTGTTTTGCTGATACAATGCAGAGAATGGAAACTTGGCTAACTTCAGGTCCCAGGGACCAGCCTAAGAGTCTGATTAGAGGTCCTGTAACCGGCATGTTTTTGTATGGTGTTAGGGAAGATGAATGATGGCTGTGTTTGGGCAAATTGTTTCCATAATTTAAGAGAGAGAAAAATCAGCTCATTGCTGATCCAGACTTTGTCATAAGCAATTTGAAAGTTTTCTGTGGGTTCAGCTGAAAAGTATTTGGAATCAAGGAGAAAATGCATGTTGATGTACATTGGATTTTGGTGAGCATCTGCTTGAAAAAGCAGTGGTTTATGGTCATCCTGGCCCTCTGGGGTCACCTAATAAAACAGTTCACAATTTATTGGCAAATCTGGGGCAAGTTCAATCATTCTTTTCTAGCTCATTTTTTAAAAAAAACCCAAATTACAATATAATTACATGCACAGTAATAGTTCAGTCTAAGAGACTTCTTGAATGCCATTAGGAGACATATCGTATCCAAATGCTGCCAATGTTAACTAAAACTTCAGAAGCCTGAGCCAAATGGAGAGACACAATTTTTCCTTCCTTCCTCCTTCTATTTTTCACTCTTTTCCTCATCACTGCAACTAAAAATAATGTGCCCTGCTTGCCTCATTTGCTAACTAAAACATGTATACCTGCTTGTTAAGCTGTAATTTTAGCTTCACTTTGATTGATAGCTTGAGTAGGAAAGGTTTGAATTTTTGTCTTGTACAGACACATTGAAATTGCTTGGCAAGGCTGTTAAATGCTTTGCTTTTGTAGTCATCATGCAGACTGGAGCTTCCCCAGCGACTGGAAAAAGTTTAAATGAATTTAATGAATTTGGGGTTCATTCTCTTTTTTCCTAGTTTTCAGTTAGGGCTTTAATAAAGCTGTGGCTGTTTTCTAATGGGGAGTGCATACCTTCTGAGTGAAGCGTAGCCAGAGCTACAGCTGCAGCTTTCTTCCTATATGTGTTGCTCAATAGGCTTGTGGGAACTGATGGAGCAGACTGCTGGGACTGCCAGGTGGGACAGCTCCGCTGTTGTTACTGGCTTGGGCCCAGTTTAATACCTCGTGTGTAGCTGAATGGAGGAGAGATGTTGAAGAGGTGTTACTAGAAAAACCTTGCTTTAAAATGGGAGCCCTAAAAGCCCATGATTATGTTAATGTTTGTTCTAATTGTACACTCTGGAGCATCACATTAATACCCAAGGAGGCAGAGACTTTTTATTTCTAATGGCTTCCTGCCCACTTGTAGCCCATGGGTCAAGTGCTTTGCCTGTCTGCCAGTCCATAAAGGGTCTGGACACTTTGCCAACGACATGCACTACAGTCTGCTGTGGGCTGGTGTACCAGGCACAGAAAGTACTTCTGCGACTTCTAATGAAGTACTAATAGTGCTGTGACAGATGGTGTTTCTTCTTTGGTAGAAGTGGCAGGAAGTGGTTTTTGAACCAGAGTTACCTTGAGTCCAGTTCAGCCTGGATAGGTGTGGGGAACCTTTTAGGTTCCTTTCTAAGAAGACTAGAAAACGGCAGAGAGAGAAAGGGATAAAAGGCAAATGCCAAGTGGTCCAGACTGAGTCTGAAGCCAGTATTCCCTTACTGCTGTTTCTGAATAACTAATGCAGAGCAACACTGGCAGGCCAAAAATGGCATTACTGGGTCAGGGTAATGCCCTGTAGTTGACTGTGGCTAGTACTGAATGCTTAAAGAAAGTGCATCTATGTACATCCTTTCAGCAGAGGCTCAAACCTCAGCATCCAGACCATGGTGGCCCAGCGAACAATGGATCTGCCATCCATCAATGTATTTCATTTCAGGAACACAGTGTAAATTTCTCACCACCACAACATTTTGTGCACAATGAGGACTAGAACTAATCCCATTCCATTAGTCAGATACAGGAATGAGTTGTATATTTTTACAGTTGATTGCATGAAAAATTTTCTTTGGCTTTTTTGTAGGCTTGCAGACAGAAACTGTTACGACACTCAGTGTTTGTTTTACCAGAGGAATGGTTCTTTTAAAAATCAGCTTCTCCATTAGAGGCAGACTTCTACCCAGTCCTGCTGATGAGAAATACCAATCCACTTGAGATAAAATTAGCTAGGAGATTGTAACCTCTTGTTAGCAACGTGGGTAGTAATATCTTCAGCTCTTAAAACCAGATTTGGAAGAGAACATCTGTCCAAGCCTCATACTGTGAAAAACAGTTTTTAAAATGAGAGAAAGTCTGAATGACTTTCTCTGAACTGATACAGTTGAACAAGAGGAAGCATATCTGTGTTAGAAAAACAAATTTGTTGCATCTTTTTTTGTATTTGGTCGGGCTTTGTCCTTTTTGGGTATGCTTCTTCTTTTTCTTTCAGTACATTTTGGTTCTCTCCAGCTGAACAGATGTCTCTTTGAGTGTGTCTTTAAATGCAGCAGTCATCCAAGTAAAGAAATCTTCGTTATAAGTGGGTGAAATCACAAGTCAGTTCATTTCCCTGCCCCCACTTCTTTGTAATCAGAAGATAAAGTCACTCCAGAAAATGCAGAGGAGGCTCTGCTATCCATGGCATGTCGTGCCTACAGTTAGCACACATTTTAAATCACAGTTCTAGAGTTTATTTATACAGCTAAATGTCATATGTTTAAAAATAATGAGTTTATTCAGAAAGAAAAATTCTCCTCAGAGTGATTAATTAATGGAAGGAGACTCATTCCCAGAGTAACAGCCAGCTAGAATTATTCCAGGCCTTCTCTTGAAGTAAATTACCTGTTGGAAAATCTGTTCAATCCACCAAGTCGGTCCAAGTTCAACAGCTTGAAATAATGAAGCAATGGTATATAGAAAGAAACAGTAAATTTTTCCTAATTGCTTGTGCATCTCACTGTAACGTGTCAGTCACATTCAAGGACAACAAACTGTTTTGGGAGTTTAAAGATTAAAATAATAGGGTTTAGACAAACAGTGGCTTAGATGTTTTCCGCAGTGAAACAGTTTGGTTTTTCCTAAGGTGTACGAGCCTTCCTGAAAAAACAAGTGACACGATGTTATTAAAACATGTAGGGCTTGTATCATATTTGTTGATATAAACTCAGTATGTTACATCTTCACTCTTCAGCATCTTGCCTCAGATTGAATTTAACCTGAAAGAAAATGGTTGTGCCATAGAGCACTATCACAAAATTGCAATTGCTGCTGTTCAGAATCCTCACCGCAGCTTGCAGGCAGCTGCAAAGCACAGTCAGGCTCACCTGGATGGTCTGGTCTCCCAGGAAAGTTTCCTTATTGCTTTTTTCTTGATCTTTCAGCTAATATATTTGTCTGGACCCCAAATGAGCAGGATCAGATGAACTATAGCCACAGTGAGCTGCTTTGCTGGACGGTGACTACAGCTCAATATCCCTCCCAGTTTAGGTTTACTCTTTGGTCCCAACTTCCAGAGTTTCATAATGGAGTAATGGAGACATAAAAACATATTTCACAGTGAAACTTGGCAAAGTGACAGCCAAGAAATTATTTTCCCTAGTAATTTTAAATGCATCAACACAGTCAGTGTTAAGATATTCTAAGAAACAGAGGATGGGGGAATAACAGCATTTAAAAAGCTTGATGTCTCATGTTGATGTTCATGGAGAGATGACATTTGTCTTTTGTTCATAAAAACATCTGAGATCTAGTAATTTCAAAATATTAATGGCATACTACATCAGCAGCAAATGTGTATATTGACTAGGGTTGGGACTGATGTTTTCCAGTTGATTCCTAACATGTCTAGTAAAAAGAAAAAATCTAATTGAAAGAATTTATGCAATTGACAGACCACAAGAGCTCTGGTGGAGATGCTCTTGTCTCTGAAGTATGTGAAATGCATTTGTAAAACTTTCTAATTACAAACTTACACAATGAACTATTCTGATTCTCAGGGTAAGTACACAGGTTTGGGGCTTGTTTAAAAAGTAAAATCTGTGTCAGGCACAGAGTAACTTAAAATTGTTTGGAAGGTTACTTTTTGTTGTACCGTCAGGTCATTTGAAAGATATTTTCAATATTAATTTGGGGGCAGAGGCAAGTGGACCAGTTACATTTTCTAGTTTTCCTTTGGAGGAGAGAAGTCCATAGTTCTCTTGCACCAAGATAAGATCTCTTTACTTGAGATCATGCATGTGTTCGGGGAAAAAGAGGTGAAAAGATACCCCAGAAGAGATGGTGGCTGAGAAGCAGTGGTTGGTTTGGAAAAGCATCAAGTGGGAGCCAGTGGGGCCTGGGCTGGTGGTGGGGCAATATGGGGAAGAGGCAGATGCTGTGGGAGGTTCATATATATATATGTTACATCTTCAGAGGACTGAAGTCCTCACTACTGCTAGGGAATGAACTGAATAGTTTCTTTATCTTCTGTGAAAATACTCCTACTTCATGCTTTTCCTAAGATGAAAATCCATCCCTGAGTGACAAAGAAGTTTGTTTTGAGATATTTTTAACTTGTGGTAAAAAAAAAATAAACTGGTGCCATTTTTTTGTTTTCTGTCTGTGCCTGTAAAATTAGAAGAACCCTATTGATTCACACAGCAGTGATGCATAGCAGCATTTGTATTCTGAGGAGGGTGAAGCACAGTCACACATTCAAAGGAAAACATATTTAATGAATCCACTTACATTAATTTGCCACCAATAGAGGTTCTTTGTAACAAAATGGATCATTGCTCACGTGAAGGCAGTGACTAAACCCAGCAAAGTACATGTTCCTCTGCAGTAAGCACCAAGGGAGACAATGCTGTGCAGATCTCTGTGACTTATGGTGCTCTGTTCTACTGTCTTCTAGGCTTACACCTGATAAGAAAGAGATGGCAAAAAAAAATTCCAAGAGATGGCAATCTCCCTCTGTTTCAGCTGCCCAGTTTTTTGGTATTGTTTGAAAGATGACTTCTCAGGCAGATGTTACTTAGTTTTCAGTCATATAATTCTAAAAATACACAAGAAATATTTAGTGAAGACCATCAATGAAAAGAAAAAAGACTACAGGACACGTTTGATTATGCAACTAATTGTTTTTAACTGCTTTTCCAAAAGGACTGTGCTTTTAATAATAGGCTGCTTTTGTAGAGCATCTCTCAGATGCAGACTTCAAAACATTATACGCAAATTGTCTCAGCATGTTTATGGGCTAGGTAAGTACTATTAATCCCTTTTTACAGACGGAGAAAGCTGAGCATCAGAGAGCCAAGAATACTGCTTTCCAGCTTTGGTGTTACAAAAGGACTGTCAGAGCAGAGAGTATTGTGTTAAATTCTACCCACTAAGTGCAATTTAGTCTTTTGCCTTTCCAGCAGAAGAGTCTGTTACAACTCCATCTTTTCAAGTCACAGGTTATAAAAATGGGCTAAGGCAGGGGTGGGTTGTTCATTTCTGACACATACAACATGTATCTGAAGTTAACTGAAAGTTCCTGAGTTAACGGTGCTGTAAATATGTCAGAATGGATGTAGTCCCTCCTAAAGTTCCTCAGCTTGAGACTGTATAACCCACCACCATGTTGCTTGTGTTCACAGAGTGTGGGTGAACCCCCAAGAATGTATGGCCCTACTACTGTTAGCAGTGTTTTCACAGGCAACCTGGGTATGGGTTACTGGTGCATCTAATCAGCAACCTTACTTCATACGGTTTCTCCAACAGATACTAAAAAAAAGGCCAAAGACTAACAAGAAAGTTAAGGTCATGGTGAAAAGAGAAACCTAAAAACACAGCAGTCTGTGAAGGCTAAAAGTCTGAAAGCAATTTTCAGTGCTCAGAATAAGCGGTTTTTTTCTACATGGAAGAGGATATATTTTGAGGTAGACTTGCTTAGTGGGATGGAGATACCTTGATTAACACTTCTTTGATCCTCTCTTGCTGTAAAGTGACAAAACCTGTTGTTCTGGACACCTTAGGCTCCAGTTAGGATGCATGCAGATGTATTTACCCTGGAGTGGGATGCTGGCTGCAAGGGCTATCTACAGCTTCAAGTTGCATTGTGTGTAAATGCAGCCCGACTGCAAGGCCTCTCCTTCTCTTCTGTCCCACAGGTATGTGTTGCTCTTGGGTGCTCTGTTAATGGCAATCAGGATAAAACCAGCCTGTTTTTCACAGTATTTATGAGAGTTTCCCTGTGGCTGGCCTCGGAGCTGCAGACTCACTCACCAGTGGCAGCAGCCATTGATAAGGGGAGCCTGGAGGCTGCCCTGGCACAGAGAGAGTCAAGCCTTTCTGTTTGACAGAAGCACCGCAGAAACAAGAGCTAGCGGAGGTGCCAACAATGCACTGGCAAAGGGCAGGAGCAGGGAGCTGCACTGGATCATGCTGTGGTTTCCAGCTTGGTGCTGCCTCCAGGGTGCTGCCAGGTGCCCTAAAGCAGGCAGAGCTGATGGGAAAGACCCCTGGCCTTTGCAGCAAGTGTGTTGTAGTGGAGATACTAAATCTCACCTCAGCAGAAGGCAGTGCTTTCTCAGGCTTGTCTGGAGCCATGGAAAAAAAATCCTGTAGGACCTCAGCCCTTTCTTGGGCTAATGTGCTACTTGTATGCAAAGGTTTGCCTTTGCCCTGCCCATGCTAACACAAATCACACCACATATCAGGCTTACTCATGTAATAATTGTTCCACATACAGCCAGTCCAGGGATAAGGTGATTAGCATGCTATGGGGTGCTACCCAATACTGTGCAGAGTTTGGGTAAGCTGTAAGGATGTAAGGACTGTGGTTTAGACCTAACAAATGATGTGCCATTGAAAGCACAAGGTAAGTTGTGGGACAAGGAAAGGGGCTGGAAATGTCACTCCTTTCAGCAGCCTGTGAGACCCAGTCTTAGGGCTGGCAGAAAAGGGAAAAATCGCAGCAGGTCTTATAAAGAGCTTGTGCTCCAGAGTTCAAAGCTTTTTAAAAAGCCAAGTAGTGCAGATGACAACAGTGCAATTTCCTGACGGAATCTGATTTTGGAAATAGGCCTGTTGAGAATATTTGAAAATCACATTGGTTGTCTTTTTGGTGTACCTTTGGACACCCACAATCTCCCACTGAGAATTTTTGTGAAGTTTGCATAGCCCAGAGGAGCTGCATGCAGAGAATGCAGAGCTGGCTACTGGAGAGCTCACACTGGGGTATATTCTTCCTCTGGCTGATGGGGTGGGTGGTGGGACCTTCTAATCCTGGCCCATGAGGATTTGTGAGCTTTAGCATACCCCATCTGAAAGCAAAAGTGGGATGAAAACTATCCATTAAAAACTTAAACATTGGTAAAGATACAGAGGGTAGTAAAAACGTTGCCTGGTACAGGGATAGATGAAGATGAAAAGAGCTGTCTTGTGTATTTTGTGTATCCAAAATTTTTGAGGTAAAACTAAAAAATAAACAGAAAAAGTGGAAGTAGTCCCCAGAGTTGCCAAGAGAAAGAAACACAAGATATCTGTTCATGTATTCTGTGGGCTGGTCTCCCCACTTTCACACTAATACCAGAGCCCATGTGCAGCTGTGGGAAAGAAAGAGTTGAAAAAGATGAGAATGTCTTTAAACAACTTCAACAATTATGCTGCAGTGAGGGGCAAAATGAAGGAAAAAGAAAAGATCCCCTTCTCTCCCTTATCTGTTTTTTGTCATTCCTCATTTAACATACACAAATGAAAAGTTGGGAATATTTACTCTCTGGAGTCAAGTTTTACTTTCATGCAAGTTAGTAGATCTTAGCCCTTGTATAGAATTGGTTATACTGGTAATTATTGTCTTCCCCCACACTTCACTCTTCATCTGAACAGAAGAATGAAGTGTGGGCAACAGGACATGGTAGCTTTGAGTGTTTGTTTCCCAATATTGGATGCCTAAAAAAGGAAGTTCAACATGTTGCAAGTTAGTGGGAGGGGTTGCATTGTCTTCAGGGGTCACTAAAGGAGCTCTTAAGGAGGCAAAGAAAAGAAGTTGATTTTGAGCTTGTCATCTCTTTCGTGCCTTGTTTAGGTCTCTCTAACACTTTTTGGGAGCTGTGTAGCTCCTTCCAAAGTATGGTAATACAAAAGCACTAGAATTACAAAGGTGAGCCATGAGCTCATTAATCCTGCCAGGAGAAAATAAAAGAATTAGCAAACTGTGATGGGCAGAGACAGCCAAACCAAATGCCACCTCTGTGAAGATAAATGTGCTGCAAACACCAAGAGCCTACGATATTATGACCTTTAAAAAACATGTGTTTCATAAATGGAAAAATGAACTGAAGAAGCTGCTGGCGAAGCTGCTGAGAAGCTGGACTGTTCATTTATACACTAACATCACACAGGGTTTGCCAGCTGAGCCAGCAGGCAGAGCTGATAGGGGCTCCACGATTTCCTTTTCCTACAAACCTGCACCAAAGCTAGTAGCCATGGGGAATGCCTGCTGTAGGACATGATTTTTGGTGCTTGTGAAAAATTTTTTTACAGTATTACAATTGCCTTTGGTGCCAGCCCCGACCACCAGCCGTGGGTCCAGTCAA
This sequence comes from Oriolus oriolus, assembly GCA_013400235.1. Classification (NCBI taxonomy): domain Eukaryota; kingdom Metazoa; phylum Chordata; class Aves; order Passeriformes; family Corvidae; genus Oriolus; species Oriolus oriolus. Next base: position 889,611 of record VXBT01007442.1, read on the forward strand.
AGCATTGATATTTGCAAGGTGTGGAACTGTGTGGAAAAGCCCAGACAGGGAAACAGAGCTGTGCTGGTGGAAAATGAGCAGGAGGAGGGGAGAGCAGACCATCAGCCTTTGAGGTGGAGAGAGTTGTTTTAAGCAGGTACATCTCCCCAAAGCTGGAGGCAAGAGAAATGAGACAAAGCGCAGGCAGTAGGTTCTGGGTGAGTGGGAAATGAGCCATGTGGCACTGTGCAATATTGGGTGTGTGGATTCACCATGCCTGCCTGCAGGGCCCAGGACTTTTCATGCAGGAGCAGGCATCAGGAACAGGGTGGCTGCAATGCTGCTCTGACAAGCCATGATAAATGCCAGCTTTGTTAGTGTGTGTGGCAAGTTACCAGGAGCTCAGCGAATTCCTGCGCTTGGACAGCCTCGCACTGGGAAGAAAAAATGAGCTGTGAAGTAATAATGATAATAACAGGATTCAATGAGGCAGATGTAATCCACATTTCTTCAGCTGATCCTGGCTTGCAGCACCAACTCTGCTTGACAAAATTGTATTCACAGGGATCTTTTCAGAAGATGGTTTCAACAGTTGAGCTATGGTGTAGCTCAGGCTAGTCTAGAGCTGAAATACAACAATTTTGTTCTTGGATGTCATATTTACAGAGTACTTAAGTGAGGCAAGTACCTTGAAACAACTGTCCACAAGAATTAGTAGTTTGAGGAGAGGTTTCCCACTAATTTTTAACACTGCTTAGTTCATTTTTTCTCTTCTAGCTAGTCAAAAAACCTTAGTAGTGCTGAGCTTCATGCAAATGTGTATTTGTAGCAAGCTTATAGGAGCCAGAATAGCAAATATTGGTCCTCTTCTGTGTCAACAAAAAAGGAAGTGCAAAACTGGCTGTGGGCAGATCAAATTTCATTTACAAAATCAACATTTGATGTATTCTTTCTGCTTTCAGCACGACTCGAGGTGTTGATGCTAAGAGGCTGAAATCCCTCCTGCTGCAGGTTGCCTCTGTGCAAGACACTGGTGAGAAGTCAAATTCTCTGGGATGCTCAGGGTCCTGACAGGAACCACACACATTTCTTCTTCTGACCCACAATGCTATCTTTCAGGCTATGTCCTGCAACTCAGTTGAGACACCCTCCTGTACCCTTTGGATACCCTGGAAAACACCCTGCAGGGCTTGGGCACTTCTGAAGGTGAGCTTTCAGATCTAGAGTTTTCAAGTCCTCTACACTTCACTGTCCTTTTTGGACAAGAAATATCTATGGTGAAAATCACTGTTATTTTGGTAAGACTAAAGTAAAATGTAAGCAGAAGTATTTATTTACAGCATGCACAGTGGGAAAATCGGTCACAGTTATTTGTGTGAGTCTTAAATGGAAAAAACCAGCACACATGCTTGGACCTGAGAATTCATCTTGTTGTGCCACTTGGCTGGTGCTCTCCTGACTCATCCCTTGCTGGGGGCTTTGCCTCCCTTCCTTAGCTGTGGCCACAGGTCTCCAACAATTTGTCCTGGCGTTAACTGTCACCACAAAGAACAATCCTACCTACTTTCTGTGCCTACCCAGAGTCCTACCCTTCCACCTCCTCCTCCACGGTGGCCTTGGACATGCTGTGGGGGCTAGACCACCCATCCATGACTTACTTTTGTTTTTTGTTGTTGTGAGTTTATCTTTCACTGGATCACTTCTTTCACCCTGTGGGCTGTGAAGCTATGGGAATACATGGGGCAATCCCAGAGAAGGAGCAGGTGAGGGGTAGGAGTGAGAGGTGTCTGCTGGGCTGGGGTGGTTTAAGGTCTCTATGAAATTGTGGCCTCCCTGTGTTTCTACCTGAAGCATCTCCATGTTTGAAGCCAAATATTTGGTGTCAGTCTATCGGCAGAGATATTTGATTCCGTTGTCTAAATGAGTTAGATGTGTGTAATCTCTGACTGGCTCTTGATGGAGAGAAGATGTGACAGTGATTAGCCCCTTTGGGACAGCTTTCATTTGGAGAAAGATGGATATGATGTGATAGTTTGAAACCTCAGAGGTGTGGGAGCCACCTGCCAGGCAAGGTTCAAACTAAATATGGAGCTTGAGCTCTCTGCCTGACCTCAGAGACCTTCCCCTCAAAGTAAATCTGAAGCCCACTGGCAGCTGCTGCACATAAAAGCTTGCAGTTTTACTCCTGTCTGGTGGGCAGTATATGTGTAAAAATGGGCATCAAATCCCTGCAAGATGTGATTTAAAGCCAGTCACTGACCAGCACATCTTCATTCACTTTGTTTTCCTACTGGACAAAAGCACTGCATTGGTTTTTACTATGTAAGTATAAAAGGTCAAGGCAGGTTATTTTTGTACATCATCTTTTCAAGGGTAGCTGAAGCCACATCGGTTCCTAAAACTTGTTCTGGGGAAAATCTGGTAAATCTGTTTTAGTTTTTTGCCATCTAGACAGTACCCACCAACATCATAGTCAAGATTTGCCAGTGAAGCCTAGGAAATTAGATGTGGACCACAATTTTCTTTCCTAATGTGAAAATATGGGTACTTCGAACCTGAAAGACAAAAGAAATACTAAGAATAGTGTGAAGATGCCAATTTCCTCTAATTTCACTTAAAGTAGTTGACCACATAAATGTTTGGCCAGAAAGTGAGTTGCCCTAGCATTCTGTTTCAAATGTGTTTGCTTCACAGAGACTGGATTTGGATTCACCAGCAGGAAAGATTTGGGGAGGAGTTTTGTAGGAATCACAGTCACCAGGAGGCTTGTTTAGGTTCACAGCAAATTAGCAGATGCACAGGTCTGCTCTGTCTCCTCAAAGCAGGCAGGCTGGGCAGTCAGTGGGGTGAGGGCTGTATATAAGGCAATGCAGTTCCAAGGTATAAACTGGGAACAAACTCAACAACTGCATTTGTAGGTGCAGAGAGACAAACACATCTCGGTCACATGTGTGTTGTTGGGGCTTTGAAAAATGAATATGAAACACCCAAAACATGTGAAATGGAGGAAGAGGTTTCAAGAGAACCAATTTCCCCTGGAAATGTATTGCCTGGCAACCCAAAACTCCAGTCAGGTCAAGTGGCATAAGGATGCTCCTGTATGAAAGAAATACTAAAAAAAACCCCAGGAAAGTTACAGGAAATTAAATAAAAAATCCTGGTGAAGCCATAATCTGTGTTGCTGTAACAGAAAAAACTGAGACTTGAGTATTGAAAAAAAAAAAAAGCCCTTTTTTTTTTCTTTCTTTGCAAAGGTTCAGCTAATGAGTGACTCAGCCTTATATAAGGAAAGTCTGGCTGGGGCATAATAAATGTGAGTCACTATAATAAATTTTCAGATTTTCCTTGGGACTCTTCCTTACAGGATCCTTGTATTGGGAAAAGGAAAGGGATAGGGATAAACTTGCATCAATATTCATATAGCTATGAATACAGATGAGAATATGCCACTGCAAGGAAATGACATTTGTCTCCCTTTGCATAAATGTGTGGTAAGAGCACATACAAGGCAGTCTTCACAGAAGAAGTAAAGTGTAAGACTATGGTTAAAAAAGGCCAGAAATACTATAGACATGAGATTTGAAGATAGGAGAACTAGACAGGGAGTTTCATTGCTTCAGCCTTTTGGAAAAGGACTGACTCTGCAGCCCTTCAGTGTATGATGCACGCAGAGATCAGGCGTGTTGTGGGGTGTTATTCCCCAGGTGATCAGATGTTTGCTGGGTAACCTTTCCACACTGCTGGAATAGCCACCTGTGTCTGAAAGCTGGGTAGTAAAACTAATGCTCCCAGTCCAGGCATATCTTATAAGGCCAAGACAGACATTGAATATATATTGCTTTTGAGGCTTGTTTATCTGTTTGTTAGGTGACAACCCCCTTGGTTTTTTTCTTCTAGTGTTCTCTCATATTTCCTTTCCTTTGCAGTCCCTACATTTATGGTTTGAAATACCTCTTTATATTGGAAAATAATAAAAAAAAATTGATTGGGCCACAGCTGAGTCATTGACTGAAGTTTTTAAGTAAAACAAAACCAAAAAACAGCCCAAGAAGCAAAAGAAGAAAAGGACATTTAGGGTGTCTTCTAGCTGTCCAGCTGACAAAAGCCTGTTAGCCTTGAATCAGGAGATTCCCATTTATTTTAACGTGAAATGTATTTAATGAATAAATAGATGTTACTTTTATGTCTCAAAGTTTTACTTGTTTTCTACTGAAAATCACAGTCTCCTAGGGCCAGATGGCTGGTGCTTTTGTCCTTTCCTGCCTCACATATATTAAAAACTATATTCTTGTTCTTCCAGGAGAGCTGACTACACCTGTAATGAGCACTTCTCAGAATCAGTTCTGCTGGGACTCTGCACAAATCACCTCAAATTAAAATTCCTTGTCAGAAAACAGCTCTGGAAAGGTAACACCAAATCCATCCATTATGAAGATAAACACCTGGCAACAAAATTAGAGATTAGAGTCCAGCAGTCAACTGGAAAGCACAGTTCAGAGGATCCTGGAGCATACTTGCTCTTGATTTTCACTTTGCTTTCTAACTCTGAAGAGCAAATGAAAATGTAACTGCTAAAACAAAGTTCCTAGAGAGAAACTCAAATTCCAGATGGCTGATGCCACCCAGGCACCAGCTGTGAGGTGGTAATAAACTCTGCTTTTAAAGAGAAATAGGCAGTGCCAAGCAGCTATTTCTGCAGTTGGGGGGTTTTTGTCTGCTGAATTCAGTTGGTTTTGAGGGCCACACACATCCAGGGACTGCACAGTCCCTGGTATGACTATGTCATCCTGATTGCCATCAGACTATGTAGCATGTACTAAAAGAAATGTTATTTTGGTAGGAGTGAAACTTTCGTCAAGCAATGCCAAGGAGTAGCCACAAGATATTTTGGCACTGGATACATTTTCCCTGGAGGCAAGAGCTCACAAAGCTTCAGGAGAATCCATAGCAGTCTCTGCAAGGTGAGACACTGTTTTGTCCAAATATTGCCTCATTTTAAACAACTGTAGTTATTGCTTTTTTTTATATTGACAAACTATATTAACCATGAGGTATAGGGACATCCTATCCTTCAGATATTAGCTGGCAGAGGGAAGGAGCAGGGAAGGGGAGAACTGGGGAGCAGGCAGGAGCTGCTTTGGAAGAAGCATCTGGCTGTGTCCTGAGGAGGTGCATGTGGAGGCAGGGAGAGAAAATGGACTGTGGTTGCTGTGGCACAGGGGAGAGGAGGCAGCAGAAGCTGAGAGCACAGCACAGGTAGGCTGGACCATGAATGGCTGTGCTTTCAACATGTGGATTTTTCAGAGGCCGACTTGCTCAGGAGCAGCACCGTGTTTCTGGACATCAGATATCAGAAAGAGCCACGCATTCAGGTCCCTCTCAGCTAATAAATGGTTTGGGATAACCTGTAGCCCACAAAAACATAATGGTCTATTTCTGACACTACTGAACTAGGAGGGGCTGTATTTTGGTGCTGGACTTCCTATGTTTTGGAGCTGCACCTCCAGGTCTGGAGACTGAGCCACACTCCCAGTGCCAGCTATACACCACTGTGCCAAGGCTGCTGCATCCTGGGCACTGTGTGCAAGTGCCTGATGAATCAGGTGGTGATGTACGAGGTGAATGCAACAGCTGAGCACACGTGCTCCTGTGCAATTACACGTGAACTGGTCTCTCTCTTGTGTCAAGCACAGCTGAGCAGTAGGAAACCAGGTCTCTCTGAGTTCCTAGATTTGCTAATGTTAGGTTGTACCAGACTATTCACATTAGAAAGGTATCGAAGGCGTAAGACAGACTCTGAAAGGAGAACAGATGAGATAAATGAGATTGTGAGGTTCCCATGCTGCTGCTGCTGTTGTCACAGAAAGACAAACTAGCTGCTGCTTGAAAGGACAGATTTCTGCCCCCCTGGCCAGGTCATATTGAGCCTGAAAAAAGTGAGATTTTGAAGAATTACACATCATATGGAGTAGAACTTGCCCTGTTGTTCTTTTAGAAAAAGTTTTCTTTGTTGTTCCCTAAAATAAATAATTCCAGTGTTTTTGAAGAAAAACTTTGCCTATTTTGACCCACTGCTGTAAAGCATAGAGATTTGTGCCCCCTGCCCTGCATCCATTTGCTGGGGTGTTTTTTGAAGAAAAGTTTTTAACTTTTGGTTTTCATTTGTAAGTCTAAGCCTTTTCATTTAATTTGAATTAGATGTTTCAGGCTGACCTGAAATAATGTCTGTTTTTCCTGTCTGCATTGTTTAGAAAACATATTTTTGTTTGTCTCGCCTTTGCCTTTGGTTGGAAACTTAAACCTGTCAGTATTTGCCAGCTTTAAGTGAAAATGCACAAATATTCCTTAGCCACTGGGTGACATCTGTAACTGGCTTAGAGCATTATAATCTTGGTGAAGTCAAAGGAATCAGTCTGATTTATACCAGATGGTTATCTGGACCTCCAAGGGAAATGAAATCAGTATCCTAGATTAAATTTATCATCAGTACAAGAAGATCTGTTTGCATTGCTAAGATTACATCTGTGGTTCCTCACAGAGAAATTCTGTCCAAGACTTCACTACTGATGTTCTCACCTTCATGCTGCAGGCTGTGCTTCAAACCAGCAGTAAAATCCCAGGAGGTTTTTGCTGGAGCAATACTTCAGCCTTTGGGCCCAAGATTTGCACCAGTGTTTATGTAACCCTGGATTTTAAGTACTTTGCTATCATGTGTTCATTGTGAGTATTTGTGCCAGAAATGAGTATGAAGATCAGAATGAATCAAAATGTATGGGAAGATAATTGTTTTGGTTGATTATTTTTTTGGAGGGTGGACACAATAGTAAAGAAAAATAATTGGGTTTTGCCAAAGAAAGCTTATATAACAGGGATAATTTGTTCTGACACAGATAGGAACAAATTGTGGGGAAAGACTTCCTGAGGTACTGCATTTGCATAGATGAGGAAACTTGCAGCTTGGAAAATGAAACCTGCAATTTATGAGCACAAAGGACTTCAAGTTCATATTTTGTTCCCCTTAGTTATTCAGTAATGACTTTGACAGTTCCTCTGGGTTTGAAGAGATGCAGGTTTTTGGGCTGGCAGGATGTAATGTACTAGCTGATTTCCAAAGCTGTCACTGATCTTTGATTTATATCTTCTATATTTTCTTTCTTGGACTAGTTAGTATCATCAAACTCTTGCCTGCCTTGGCTCTGAATGCAGCAGTCTCTTTCCAGGGTAATTCCAGGATGGCTTGTCCTACATCATCTCAAAGAGGCCGCAGCTCCCCTTCTGTCTTGCTCTGTCAGGAATGAGTTTTAAAACCAAAAAGGACATTAGAATTGTGCCTGAACCTTGTGCTGGGGCACATGTTGAGTTCCAAACACTCTTTCTAAACTTATTTTCAATCTATGTTGGTAGCAGATGAGGCATCAAATTTGTGTCACTCACCATTGCTAATGGTGACGATGGTTCTTGCCTGTTTGAGTTGCATGAGCATTTCTTTCACTGCAGCATTCTGCCCTTTTTCTGGGTCTAAGTCAGTTATTTACATACTTGAAATTATTTAAAATGATAAGCCTGGTGGAAACTGTCTAGGATGTATAAATTGCTGTGAATTATTTCAAATTAGAGAAGAAAGTGAGGAATGATGACTCTTAGCTGTAGTATCAGCATGATCACCATATGTCTGTCTGAATTTCATGGACAAATCCCTTCATAAACACAAAGTCCTGTGCTGTACGAAGGCTTCCTTACCACTTCCCCTCCAAGGAGCACAGTAAAATCCCTTTTAGCTGGGTCACATGGGAGCATCCTAGTGGTTTCAGGTATCCATGAAACAGGTGCAAATCAAATTTGCCTGTTTTCCAGGTAGATCCTTGTGCAAAAAGAGCTAACATAGTTATTGCATGTAGCTATGTAACTGACATAGAAGAGTGGGTGAGCAGTATTAGAGACAATTTTATTTAAAAATTTTGGAGCTGTGTTTGTTAAAGTCAATGACAACTTTTTGAAGAGCACAGCAAAAGACAGAAGGATTTGGGGACTTTTTGTCAGTGCTGTTCCTGGGGTGCTGTGACTTCCTTGATCCTAGGGAATAACAGATCCAGCTGGCATAAATAGCCTTCTCCATTTTTTTTCCTGTTTTTTTCTTTTTCTTCCCCATTTCCTCATTTCTCTATACTACCAATATACATTGTGCAGATTGAATAATGAGATTTTTGCTAGGGCAGAGAGTGAAGGGCAGCTCTACAGGCTTTGGGATTATTTAGTATAGGGCAGAGAGTGAAGGGCAGCTCTACAGGCTTTGGGATTATTTAGTATTAAGCTGTTATCAGGATGTGTTTTTTAAAAAAAGTGTTTTCCTAACAGGCCTGGTACATAAAGAATTTCTGGTTGAATCTGTAAGTTCCTGCAGGGAGATGTTGATCCTTTGTCTAATGTTTGTTTTATCTGCTTCCTTCTGTAGCATATTGCTAGTACATGAGTAGACTGCTGTCATATGGCCCCAGACAAGTTGCTTCAGAGAGGAGTTCTACAGCTCCTTTAGAGGGAAATTGCATTTATTTTTTCTAATAACATGTATGCTTCTTGTTATTTGAGAGAAGTTACTTTATCTACGAAGCCACTGACAGAGGTACTATTTCTTCACCAGCCATGTTTTTCAACTATATTAACAGTACCAAGGGAGCCAAATTTTCTCATATTCACTCTCTTCTCTTAGGTAAAGCACTTGCTAAAATAAAGGCAATACTGATGTGAATCCAGACTAACTGGGGAATTTTTTCATAGTAACTAAAATTTTGAAAACTAGATACTGGAAATGCAGTATTACAATGCCTGTTCCTCCTTGCTTGAAAGCCAGTAAGAAGACTAAGACGAGGGAACACTGGGATGGGAAGCAGAAGTGGGTGTGAATGACTCTGGGTCTGTAGCACTAGCATAGACATTGAATACAACTGAACTTTAGTTGTAAATACTCCCATAATTCCTGAAGCCCAAATGGGGTCATAACCCTGAATTTGGGAACGGCTGGACCAGTGCTCAGTGTCTGGGAAATGGAAATGTCTCACTCCATCCTAGGCCTACGCTTCCAGTGACTGGAAGATGACCTGACAAAAGTCACTGGGGCTTTTTTGTTGGGGTACTGACAGGGCTAGGAAACTTTTGCTGCTCTGCTCACAGAGTTACAAACCTTAACTGACTTGAGAAAGCTGATAGTCTGGGTGAAGGTGCTGTTCCTGATGCTGGCAGCCCTACGATTTTAGAAACTGATGCTCAACTCTGACTTGTGCTCAAGAGCATTCTCTGGGGTGTGTAGGAAAAACAACTCTTTTCTTCATCTCGCCATTCTTCCAGCTTGTGTTATGGTCTCACCCTGTTAAGGGCAGAGTGTTCCCAGAGGACTGGTATATCTGCCATGCCTCCTGAAGGTAGCTCTGGCATCTGAAACAGCAAGAGTGACAAAAAGACACCCTCCATAAAATGCCTGTGAAGTTGTCCAGTGGGGGCAGGGTGATTCTGGCTTGATACAAATGTAATATTTTGTTGTGCCACTTCCCTGCCTGCTGGCTACCCAGGTTCAGTGGGAAGCCACAGCTGTCACAGGAGGTCCCTGAACACCCAGGCTGATCTTGTTCCAAGGAGCAAGGGGAGCAGAAGGGCTTTAGAAGGTGTGCATCCTCTGGGCTCAAGGCTGGTGAGGTCAGGCAAAATTACACTCATGGCAGAAAGACTGAACATTAACGTATTTCAGAGGGGCTATTTTGCACAATTATTTCCTTACAGAAGCTCTGGTCTTATTGGGCACTCAGCTGTGTGTGCCAGTTAACCTAAGGTTTGCTTTTGGTGGAGCATGCTTGCTTGTGTAAGTCCCACTACCTTTCTGCTCTAAATGGCTAATTTCACAAAGGAAACCTTTTTAAGCATTAATAACATATCTTATGATGAGCTCAACAGATGAAGGAGTCCTTTAAATACCTGCCTTCCCAACATCCTGCAGCAATGAGGGCATGACTTTGGGAGGTATTTAAAGTAATACACTTTTAATTGCATCTTCTGGCTAAGAGAGGACTGGGATCTTCAGTACAATTCCTTTCAAGGTGACCTTTGCACAGTTGTGTGTTGTCTGGACAAGCCATGGTGTCACTGTTAATAAGGGCAGTCATTGGAAAAATAGTATCACCCATGTTAGGTCTGCTGGCATCCTACAAAAACGCAGTGGCTGGGTAGGTGTCAGTATAACTGTGCAATGAGACTCTGCTCCCATGCAAGGCAGTGGTCAAGTTCCCACTGTGCTTAAATTAGCCAGGGCTTCCTTGCTTAGTCTTTCATTGGGGCGTGAGATGAACAGCACCGGGGGGGGCACAGTTCTACCCTTGTGTCATCCAGTTTAGATACTGTGCTTGTCACTGCCCTCTTGTCATTGACCAGAAAATCAGGGACAAAATTCCTGAGTGTAAAATGAGTATGTTTTTTGCTTCAGAGTCTATCACACAGTCTTAAAGACTGATATGGAGGCAGAGCTGGTCTCCTCTATTAACTGATTTTACATACCAAAACTGCCTCAAGGCTGGTGTGTGCCAGGTAGGAAGTCTGCTTTTCCTCAGCTGCTGGTTTTGGCCAATGATTTACCTCTACATAAGGCAAGTGGTTATGAAGAGATAACCGAATCAGAATAGTACTTTTCCATGCTTTGTACTCCTACTGACAGAAAAAACCAGTCAGTTTTAGGAAAAGTTTTGGACCTATAGATTTCTGGCTCCTCTCTGAACTTGGCTGCCAGTTGATGGCTGCTTCAGGAGCTGCTGTGATTATAGTTCGGTTCCTGTTGACATTCATCCACCTTATAGCCTCTGCAGCTGGCAGCATTGGTGGCAGGCACAGCAGAGAGGTCCAGGACTGAAGGAGGAGGAAAAATAAACAGCATGTTCAGAACAGAATGTGACCGTCCTGCTTCTGTGATTCATATCCTGAGTAGCATCCCTTGGACCAGTACAGCCCAGTGACCAGGTCCTTGGCCTACTGGTTTCTCTTTGAGGTCCAGGAGACTTTCTGATATTAGTATTATTTACAAGGAAACTGCTTTTGGCCTGTTTTTTCAGGGACTCCTGCTCTTGCCTTTCTTGTAAGGTGAAAATTTCTGCTTCTGCGAGGGCTCTCAAAGAGTCTTTATAGTGCTGCAACATTACCTGGGATTTTGATATAAAAGTCATTTAAAGTTAGAGGCTGCCTCACCTTACAGCATTTCCTGTAGAGCTGGTCTGTGCATTCATTAGGGAGAAATGTGGTGAGGTTTCTGGTGAAATGTTCATCCAGTGCCCACTTCCGTACAGTACCGAGGTCTTCCTTCCCCCATGCTGTCTTCTCCATTAGCTTTTCAGTCAGCTTTAGCATTTTCTGGCTGCTGAATACTTACAGAGCTTTGTCAGGGAGCTTTTGCGATGGCACATCTCTGAGGGCTCCAGGGTCCCCTCTTGCCCACTGACACCTCTTGTTTTCCTTTCCAGCATCTGGGTGCCTTCTAAGTAGATGTCTGTTGTTCTGAACAACCAGAAAATTTTCAGCTGCTGCTACACAAACTTGACTGCCATCTTCATGCTCTTCCTGGGTAGTTATCCTCCTTATTTACAACCCAAAGAATGAAAGAGGAAGGTAGAAGATACTTATTTGTAAAGAGTGCAAGAGGAAAATGAGTTTTTATGGTATACTCACAGTGTCAAAATCCTCTAACTTTTTCTGATGAGTAACTACGCAAACATAAGCTATGAAAACATACAGACGTCTTCTCCTCTGGTCTCTGCAATGTGTGAAATTGAGGATTCATCGATTTCCCTGAAAATGAATAATTTTATGGCTATTTTTCTAATTGCTTGTGCTCCTCCTTTTGGAAAGACCAAATCCTTGCAACTCCCAGGAGTCTCTGCTGCACCTCACAACAGTTATAGTCTGTTTCCTTTTCCATAGCTAGGTTTAGGTCTTGATTTTTCTTTGTCTCATCTCCCAGGCAGACCTCACAAGTAGCTAAGATGTTTGTGTTTTCTTCCTGCCTGCATCATGAAGTTTGTTGAAAAGAAGTGCAAGATTTTCTATCAGATTGGTGTGACAAATATCAAAAGATAAAGGAAAACCAGAAATCCTCTCTGAAGCTTCCATGCCACTGAAATACTCATAGCAGAAGGTGGCTTTGCTGAGATGGAATTTATTAATCATCACAGAAATCTCTGCAAGGACTTGAATTTTTCACATATGTCATGTGAGCTCCTTTTCCAAAAAGTCCCATGTCACTAACTTGGCTGCTGACCTGTATTCGTGTCATTGCAGTGTCTGTGTGCATTGAGATCTGCAAATAACCAACAAGACAGGTTCAAATTTTCACAGTGCAGTTATATGGCTGGGGTAGCAGTCAAGGAAACTAATGGTGGTGGAAAGGCTGAACTGTCAGTAACAGAGCACGAGTAAGCAAGGGAGGAGAAGTAAAAGCTGTTGACTGTCAGTCACGGGCTGACCTTGACATCTGTCTGTTCCTCTCCCATAGACAGTGTTTTGCAGGAGAAGCAGCAAAGAGAAAGCTTTGAAGAATGTTGCTTTGAGGGCTGTGAGCTGGCACGTTGGAAATGAATGCAGATGCCGGTGTACGGAAGCAGGAGGTGACTGCTTGCTTCTGGGTCATTTGGGTGCTAACCCAAACCAGGAAGGCTGCAAGGGTGAATCTCTCAGTCTCTGGAGGGCTGTGGGGTCTGTCCATACCCCTGGGGAAGCTGAGGACCCTGTAAACTGATTGCATCTGCAAAACCAAATAAGGGGCAAATTTTAAGGTCACAAAATGTTCAAGAACTCGTCAGCATGATCGCACTGCATGAGTTGAGAGAAAAAATAAGCCTGCCTGGAACAGAACAGCAGATCAAAAAAGATCTGAACTCTCCCAGCAGTATCCTATCTCAGATAATCTTCTTCTATGACATTAATTTCCTTAGGCAGAAGATTAAGCACTTTTAAATGAATTATAGTGAATTTAGTTTCTGCTATCCTTGCATATTGCTACAATTATCTGCGTGGTCTCTTAGTTGCCCTGCTGCCATCACAGAGACAAAATTTTAATAATGGTTCAACCAAAACCTGCTCATTCTGTGTTTGTGTCTGACATGTCAGTATCCCATAGAATGAGCACCACTGATATTTAGATGGAATTAATTTCATACTCCTACCCAAACAAGATCTGCTCACCACTTGCCAAAGACATTCCAAGCTGAATTTTAGGTGGAGTTTGTAGTGGCTTTTTCCTTAAGGTAAATTCAACTTCATTTGGACAAGTCCCTCTAAGTCCCTAGATGACTCTAGTGTGTTATCTAGTAGTGTCCTAAAGGCTGTGTTGAATTACTGAAGTAAAATGTATCTGATCTGTGGTCAAGGTGTTAAAAATTGAAGGCAGCATTCAGACAAGACATCCTAGCTACAGGTGAGGCTGAAAGGATAACTCAGGAACTTTAATCCCAAAATCAGAGATTGAGGAAAGGAATATTTTTATTAATTTTTAGGTGTTATGAGGGCATACGACCTTTTTAGATTGTATCCCTCAAAGGAAGAGGTATCACAATCTGCGCTAATGCTAGAAACAGCCCTAACAGCTGTATAGCTGGAGGGCTTGTTCAGGTTAGCATTTCTGCAAGTCACTGCGTGGTGCTGCTTGGATGTACTTTGCCTGGCCCCAGCACACAAAGGGTGGCCCAACTCAGCTGCCTGGAGGACCTCAGTCACATGAGATGCTCTGATACTCTCACCAAGAGTTTCTACTCTCTATTAACTGACACTCCAAACTGATTGAATTTAATGACAGTCTTTCCACTGACATCATGACTTTGATTTATACCCTTAGTACATAATGCATTGTTTCAAATATGAGTCTTAATATCCTTATGTAGTCTGCAGCTCTTCCAAGTTAAATACGAATAAACAGAGAGAAGGAAAAAATCCACAAGGCAAGTTTAAGAGATTGCTCTGTCTGTTAGGGGCAGCTCCTGACTAATGTGAAGAAGCAGTAAGAAAGGGTGTCTTTTGCCTAGGAATTCAGAGTCTGAGGGACTCTTTGCAGACAGAATGTTGCACAGCTGAGTTATTTTCTATCAGAAATGGCAGCTAAACATCTCATGCAATAGTTAGGCCAGTAAGAATGCTAATGGAATAAAAACCTTGTATGTTTATGTTAATTAAATCTGTCAGCCACTGTATTTTTCTTCTATTTTTAGTGTGGTTTTCTGAAGAAATGGGGCTTATACAGTTGCCATGGCTGTCTGTCCATCTGTTGGTCCCCCCCCTGCTCCTCCACATAACTTTTCAAACTGTCAGCAAATTTCAGCCAATCTGGAAAGAAAGGAAAACCTCTCAAAGGCATTACCATATTTATGTATTTCATGAAGTCGGGTGGAAATTTTCCAAAGGCTTGATTAATGTCCCCTCAAGGTAAAGCTGTGATCGTTCAGCCATTGTCCTTTCTGTATGCCCAAATGTATGAAAGCCATCTGCCCTCTCGTTGTGTGAAAGGTTTTAAACCAGTTAGAGCATAGGCTGTTTCTTGCTTGCCTCAAAGCAATGGAAAAGCAAAGGTTTTGTGGGAGCCAAAGATGTCACTGGAGACCTGCAAGGGATTGGAGGGGAACTGTAGGGTGTCAGACAGGAAAGAGAAATAAGTGAGATCACCATGATGAATAGATGACAGCAGTAAGGGAGGGATACCTGTAAGGTACCATTCAGTGTCAGTTTTTCAGGGACATGAAGGATGAGCAAACATCAGAAATCCTGAGAATATTGTCAGTGGGGGATGTGGAGTAAACCCAAAGGTGTAACAGGGTGGCAGTAAGCTGGTTTCAGCAGTATTGTGAGAGTATGTAACAAATCCATAGGAAGCTGAGTCTCGTTAGCTCAGCTGCTGACAGAAGAACTTGTCTCATCGAGATTTTGTTGGCAAGGTTCGACGAGGGAATGACTGAAGTTATTCAGAAAATATGCTCTCATGATTTCTTTGGGGCTGTGCAATTGTACCAATAGAGATAGCGACTCTTTTTCATGATAAATTATGGCCAGAAAGCATACCTATCCTCTGCTGTCTGCCTTCCTCCCAGCACCCACTGGCTTCCCTTGATACCAGGACTTAGTTCTTCTTAAAAGGATGATTGTCTTGGTGTGCCACAAAGGTGGAGTTGCACTGATTAAATGGAGTCTTTGTGAGCAGCTCCTTGGACGATGTGAGGAGGATCCTGCTTTAGAACTATGTGAAAGCTTACACTTACTTGGATGGCAGTCAGCATGCCTTGGTGGATGAAGCATTGGCTGTCTGTGTAGCATTAAGGAGCTCGAAGAGTCAATTCAGTCCAGACAGTAAACAATGAATTGCTGACACTTTCAGCTCTGCAAGAGCTCAGAAATGCCAGCATGCACATCTGAGCCGTATCAGTGGAAGCACACAAGGATTACATTCTTTTGGTGATGGCTGCATTTTTACATGAATAATCTGATGGGAGCCTGATGGTGTCCAACACATCCATTCTTTCGCCATCTCAAATGTTGTTAGTTTTAATGACACAATTATCCTTTATATATTCAGTTTGACATGTAGGTTGCACCACCCCCCCCCCNTAATTAGTTTCCCTGAGAGGCAGCAGCTTTAATGCTTGGGTAGTTTTCTGAGAAGCTGAGACTGAAAGAAGCTTTTGGGAAATGACAATTATATGTCCATGGCTTTTATTTGGTATGCTTTATTTTAGTCTTTGTCTAGGCTGAAAGCTCTTGTTGAGTGGCAGAAGATGCATTGAATCACTGAAATTAGGCAATTTGGGTGTCATGCCCCACACCCCCCAGTCATACGAAGAACTTGTATATTGACTGACAGTAAAATGCAAATTTTTTGCTGAATTTATACAAATTACTGGTGCAAAAAAAAATGAATACCCCTTTTCCCGTATTCTCCAGGTCACTGATTGAATTCACATGAATCTTTTGCTGAACTTTTATAGACGTTTATATGCTATGAACAGAAAATTTTGTAATACATGTTTGTATCAAGGTAATTCTAACAAGATGTGACTATTTAATCAGTGTCTTTTGGCAAGCAGAAAAAAAAAATGCTATTGGCTTGGAAATGACCTTGAAATCTTCTTTCATATTTCCCTTTCTGTTGTCAGACCAAGGTGGCCCATGTCTGTCTTGGGGATCTTGTGTTACCCCATAAAATCCACTTGAGGACTACCTATATGGATGCATAAGGACTCTGCAGTGGGTTTAAACAGTAGTAAAAGAAAACATCTATGGAACCTTGTCAGAGATCATATAAGCTGTTATCTTTCGAAGCTTGATATTTGCAGTTAGTTGCCTTGCTGTTGTGTCCTGGTTTCATGGCATCATTAGGAAAAACCAAAAGAGAATAATTTTCACACTTTGTGAAGCTCCAGTGAGGATGCACTGAGGTGAGGGCTCCCAGCACCAAGAGAAAACCTGTGGGTTTACTTGTAGTTTATGGTGCCTTTTTGCACAACAAATCTGAGGAAGAAGTTTTGGGAGCCTCTGAGAGGTCTTGTATGCTCTGCCTGAGTGGAAAGTTTCATTATCGTACTGAAATGATTAAGAGAAGCATTTTATTTCCAAGATAGAATGGGGACACATCTCCCTCCATCTTCTCACAGTGCAGGGAGAAGCACTGACTCCTGCCATGCTGACTAAGGCAGCTTCCCTCCCTCCTGTGGGACAGGCTGCTTGCTTGCCCACTGTGCTCCTTGCAAGAGATACATAGGTGATAATGTGAGGTGTTGCTTCTCCTCAGCAGCTGGTTTGGCCACTGTGGGAACCCTGGGGAAAGTCAAGCACTGCCCCCCACTCTGCTCCCCTCATTTACGGCTCTGCCTGGCCCTGGCTGCTGAGGAGCAGCAGAGGGGCCCTGTGGGCCAGCATCTTACTCAAATTAACAGGGAGACCAAGCAGTATTTCTTGTAAGTTATTTCACCCCTCCAGTTTAGCTCAGCTTCAAGCGAGGGCAAAGCCAGGGTTTCCATCACTTCTGGGAGACAGCAACTGTTTCTCTCCAAGAAAGCCCATAGCAGCTGGAAATTGAAAAAAGCACTTGTAGGTCCCTTGGTCAATCTCTGCCTCTTGCTATCTTTTTTCTTTTTTCTTTTTTTTTTAGGTATATTTGGGAATGATGTGTCTATGGTAGTTTTACCTGTCTCTTGTGAGGGGTTTCCAATCCCTTATTTTAAATGAAGTAGTGTTCCCAGATGAAAAGGCTCATCTACTGGCAAAGTCAATGATATAATTTGTTTATATAGATTCAGTGCTACTAAAAGGTGGGGGTGGGGAGGGAAGAAAATTCCTTCACCATCTTGTACTTTTTACTTGTCAAGTTGTGTACACTGTCAGTGAAGCTGTGCTCTGGAATGGTCAGGGATGGTGGCCCCAAAAGGCTGTTGGTAGGGCAGAGGAGTCAGGGTGTCTGCCACTCTGGCTTGGAAGGAGTGTGCTACATAGTTCTCATTTTCTGCATGCATGATTAAAACTAAAAGAAAAAAATAATCTTGGCTCTAGCAGTGGGAGCCACACAGATGTGAACTGAATGCAATACTGATTTTATTTTTGCCTGTATGTCGCCACTTCCTGTGACCTGAAGGACAGATTTGTCTCAGAGTTTTCTACAGCACAGGCAAAGACATTAATTACCCTTTTCAGAAATAATGGAAGAGAAGTACCATATTCAGTGTTTCACAATATACTTTCTGTATTTTACTTTAGATGAGTCTAACCGCTTTCCAAAATCCCAGATCTGTTGGACATTTTATCCATTCCTTCCTTAGAAGCTGAGGATCCCAGGCACTTTCCCAAACTGATTGATGTAACCTCTCATAAAGCCAGGTAAGGCACATGCACAGACCATGAGGAAAGCACATGTGACCATGTGTGCATTTATGTACCCTGTTTGGTTGTGAGATTCATAGATGCCAGCTTCCTCCCCAGTCAGGAGACTCCATACATGCATGTGCATAGCCAGAAACATCTCTGTTATGTGATTAAACACATCATCTCTCTCTGTGTTTCCAGAGGATGGATCCTCCTAGGGGCCCAAAAGCCCTGCCAGCTGGGTGCATGCCTTGGGGGTGTATCATTGCTCCATGGCACTGCAGGGGCTATTTCCATTAGCTGTCCATGCCTCAATAGCCCACAGCCCCTCCTTATGTGTGTGGACTCCTGCTGCATTCACATTTGCCCGCATGTTCACCTTCACACACAGTGCAGGTATCAACAGGCATCAGCCTGGCGCTAATTGCCTCCTTCAGAGACCTCGCAGCTCCTCCGCACGGCACCGGCCGTGTTGCAGCTCTCCATCAGCAGACGTAGGAAGTCAGCCTGAAAAGCCAGGTACTTCACATGGTGCCTTGACACGAGGTTTCCAGGATGAATAGGCTAGAGTTTCACTTCCAAGGAACTGAGTTCAAGTTTTGGTTGCAGAGAGAATTGTGTTTAAAGATCTCTTAAACCCTTGGGAAGCTTTCCAGTTTCTGGGGTTATGACTGCTTAATCATACCCTCAACCCAGTGCAGGTTCTCTCTCAAGTTCTCTCTCAAGATGGGGCTTGTTCAGGGACTTTTATGGATTTTTGTTTGCATGCTTGCTTTTTAAGTGGGACTCTTTTGCAATGTAATTTGAGGTTGTTTGTTAAGGTATCTGTTTTCAGAAGGTTGCTGAGAGTTTTTTTTGTATAGGAAAAGTAAAACATCTTTCCTCCTGGTTAAAAGGTAGGTACATGACACCAGAAAATGTAACTGGAGAGGGAGCAAGATGTACAAAAGGAGACTGGGGAGCATGATGGTATAAGACACAGTTGACATAAGATATTCAGAGGAATTTTTAAACTGACATTTTTTGGACTTTGCTTATTACATGAGTATTGCATTTTATCTAGATGAAAGTACCTGGTGGTGCAAGACAGAGCTGGTATAGTCATCTTTTTGCTTGCTTTTGCATATCTCTCATGCTCAGAAGTATAGTTATGATTTTGAAAGGACAGTTAATCCAGAAATGTAAGGTATGACAAATACATCAACCCCTGCCTGCACCTTGACATTTAAGTTCTGGATTCAGCAGTTCTCCATTTATGATACAACAGGAACATATTTTGTTCTGCTCTAGTAGCAGCACTCAATTGAATGTTACTGGCTTGTTGGGAAATGAGATGATTTGTCTAAAGCTCTAGGCAAGGGACACATTTTTGAAGTAAGAGTAGAGTGTTCAAGTGATGCCAGCATTAGCAATCTGTAAATTACAGATGAGGTACACTGAGCAAACAGTGTGTTATCTCTCTGAATACTTAAATTTTTGCACATTTTGGCAACTTGTTCAAAGAAGGCAAGAGCTGGACTGTCAGCACTGATTTTAGTTTTGCAGTGTCATGGCTTTCTATTTATAATGGTCATGAAAAAGGTCCTGAAGACAGCATTTCTTGTCAGTGAATTAAAGATTCCCTCATATCTGCAGTGTTTGCTTTAATTTGAATATTTGTCATGGTTAATGAAAGATAGTCTGAGAAAGAGGGAGTAAACAAAGTTTTTGAGTCTCATCAGCTTCCTTGCATCTTCCTATTAGGGGTCAAAATTAGAGCCCTGTTTGAATGGCTGCGATGCTCTGTGGATGCCAAAGTGGGAAGCAGCCCATTGCTGAGGGGATGCCACTTTGTGTGGTTGGTTTTCTTACAGCCTTGCATGTTAATGTGGCGACTCTGGCCTATCTTGTTTGTAGCAACTGATCAAATGTAAAGCACCTACCTCAAATGCTGAGGTGGCTTCCTGATATCACCCCTAAGTGGAGCAGGAGATGTGCCCAGCACGCAGAAAGATGCAGTGCAGAGCTCCGGCTGTGCTTCCAGCTGCGGAACTGCCCACTGCTCCCGGGTGCAGGAGCTGTATTCTTGCCAACCAGCCAAGCTTTAGTCCCTTAATAAGCATTACAGGCTTCTCATATTCAGTTGCCAGTGTATACCTCTGGGCAATGTTCACACTCTCCAGTGCCTGATAATTAATTTGTTTTCTTACACTTTCCTGGGATTTGGATTGGCACCAAAGCCCCAAAGGGAAGATTCTGGCTGTCAAAAAGTGAATATTTCTAATGAATGTAAGATGTAGATAGAAACCACATAGTTGTCACACAGCAGCTATGACACAAAAGATGCTATTTCTTCCATACTGTTTCCCATAAGGGAAAGAGATATTTTGGGAGGGCAGAAGATGTGATTACAGAAGACAGCTACATGGAAACTGTCATTGAATACTCTGCATGCTGAAATAGAGTAGTGTGCAGGAACGAGGCTGTGAGGAGTATTTTAATAAATATTAAGTTCATGGATGAATAACAAAAATATATAAGTATTGATTAAACATAGCTGGCTAGCCTGTGTAGCATTGTCCAGTTGAGGAACACATGATCCAGAGTGGGAGGCTGAGGTTTTCCTCCTGTCCCTGAAGCTACTTTTCTCTAAGACCTCAAGTTGTATTTTCCTCTGATTTTGTATTCTTCAGACCAGAAACATGTGTCTCAGTTTCCTCATTTCTTAAATGCTGCTGTTTGCCTACATAATTCCAGACCATTGATTTTAAGTTATGTATAGGACCCAGGAGTGAATATTACGGAAGTCTAAGACATTAATTAATCATCTGGTTTTAGGTTCCTGGCCATTTGCTGAGTGCAGAGTTTGAAGCCTTGTGGGAGCCCTGTATAAGGACCAAGATTCCCTTTCTGATGTCTGGGACTTCTCCCATCAGCCTCAGAGACCTGGTGCTCAGGGCTTGCCTGCCTGCTGTGATGCTACCCCTGCTCACAGGTCCTGCACCCTCACACCTAGTGCCAGGCTCCCACAGTCAGTGTCAGCTGTTGAAATGGCTTGGTAATGAACTATAGGGCAGCATCTCTGTAAATTAAACCTGAAATTTATCTTCATGCAGTCTGATGACCATACAGAGTAATCCTAGCACGTAGCATCTTTCTCCATAATGGCACCACATCATGTGCACCAAGGAACACTTCACGTTCCTCATGGTCAGTAGATATGGTGAGCTCTACTCAGTTGCTCTTGCAACATCCTGTTTTCCTCATGATGCTTCAGGGAATCTCTGATATCTTCAGAAGTGCCCTTGAAACCATTTAAGAGAAGTAAGTAAATGTGTTTTAAATAGGCTGTACTACTGAAGATGATCTGAATGATGAAACAAAAGACAAAAGTGTGCAGGTGACTAGTAAATGGCAAGGACATAAAATAGGAGGCTGATGTACCACTCATTTGGCACCTGCAAGTCCTCTGACGGTGTTGAGCACAAACCCATGTGAGACAGATGCAGAAATCAACACCTCAAACCTCCTTGCAACCAGTGGGGTTGCAGGGAGGTGATGGCAGTCATTTGTGTGACTGATTTTTCCCATCCCATCCCCACCGTGTAACTGCAGGAATGCCAAGCTGTAGTCTCTGGACCTGCACTGGAAACACAGAGACAGCCCTTCCCTGGGATGCAGTGCGAGGTGTAGGGGCTGCCTCCTGCTCTGTTTTAGCAACAGAACATCTCTACAGCTCCCCATACCACCTTCTGTAGAATGACAACCAACATATGACTTGAGATTGAAATTCTTGCAGCTGATGGAAAAACAATTAAGATCTCATTAAAATTCTACGTAGAGAGCCAGGAAAAGGAAGATAATGTCAGAGGAAAGGTGATACATAGGACAGGACAGAGAACTCGCTTAAGTTAAGCCTGTCATTAGGCAGGAGCACAGAAGGTGCTAATTGTACAGTGCATTTCATTCATCCCACAAAGCATAATTAACACTTTCCCTTCTGCCTTCACTGAAAGGAATGGATTCAATATATATGCTCTCTTGGTAAGGCAGGAGTTGTCATATTCTGGGTCCTTATGTGCAGAAGAATTCTACTGTTGAGTTTCTTCACCTGCTGACTGTTGAAAAGGAAATGCTATTGGTCATGTGAGAGAATGCTGAGTGTTTTCGTCTGTTGCTGTTACAGAAATTATTGACCCAATAATGGGTCAATAATGAACAAGCATCAGAACTGGCTTTCAGGTAAATGCAGGATTGAATATTGCCCTAAATAGGGAAGAGCTGACCAGAGATTGCTCCTACCCTGAGAATCTGCATAGATGTACTGGAAGGGATGGAGAACAGTGCAAACAAGGACTTCTTGGGCCCATGTGGGCTTCCAGCAGCCTGGAAGGGTGCTGGGGATTTTTTCTCAAGATTTATTTCCAGGCTGATTCAGCTATTGACAGAGAAACCAAAGCTCTTGCAACATGTAGACTCTGACCTGCCTTGCTACCCTGATCACTCCCAGTTCTGAGCAATATTATTGTGACAGTGACAGCTGCTTTGCAAAGCAAATCTTAACCCCACCAGGTCCAGTTTGAGTGTTTGCACACAGCTTCACTTTGAAGTTTGCACTTGAGCCTCCCACACTCCTCATGAAATTGAACTAGAGGTGATAGTCTTCACTTCTTTTTAAACTTCAGAAGATGTCATTGCATATTACTACCCAGCTGATGCTGTACTCCAGTGGTGACCATGCTTGAAGGCTGGGGTGAAGTGATCCATGTCCATGTGGTCTTTCTATTCCACAGAAATAATTCAGATTGACTAATTAAAGATTACAAAGCAGTCTGACGTTGGCTGAAAATTCTACCTTGAAAATAAGATACTCTACACACTCTGATACTTTCGCCAGAGTCTCTGTAAGAGAAGGTATATGTGTACAAGCTGGTGTACTTCATGTTAACTGAAGTTCTTCATCCCAATTCCTGCCAGAGACAGTCCAAAGAACCACTCTTCCCTCAGTCTAGGCATCTTCAAAGTTTTGGGAGGTTTTCCTTAGGGCGTTGTCCTCTCGATGCCTGCCAACAGCATCAGTGGATGGCTGGCTCTGAGTCTCATGACAGCTACAGTGTGAATGTGGGAGCTGCACAGTTACACAACCTCTCC
The DNA here is from genome assembly GCA_013400235.1 of Oriolus oriolus. Taxonomy (NCBI): domain Eukaryota; kingdom Metazoa; phylum Chordata; class Aves; order Passeriformes; family Corvidae; genus Oriolus; species Oriolus oriolus. The sequence continues at coordinate 912,582 of VXBT01007442.1, forward strand.
ATCACCCTGCTGCCCCACTGTTTGCTTTACATCAGCACAGCTAAAGGGGCCCTGTCATCCCCACAGTGGATTTACTTCTCCTTGGCACTTTGGGCCTACAAAAGTAGGCTGCTGCAAGGTGCCAGCTTATTTTCAGCACTGTAGACACCTGCTAGCATGTGGACTCTGAAAACGCTGAGCCAAATTCCTTCCAAACTTATGTTTGCATACACTCTTGAGACAAAGCTGTAAGATGCCCTTGCCTCTCTTTGACACAAGCTGAGATAGCAGCACCCTGTCCTCAGTCCACCATTTCTGCAAAGGTGCAGGCAGCCTCAGCTGCTGGAAACCAGGGAACATCAGTATACCCATACCTCCCTGGCCTGGTCTTCACCTGTTAGCCCCACAACTAACATGTGGGGCTTACGTTGTTTCCATACGGCCCCTTCTGTCCCATTATTGCACCCAGTCCAAGCTGGCACATGAGTAATCTGAAATTGGGTTTGAGGGAGAATGAAATTAGTTCAGGGGCTAAAAAGGGATATGTCATAAACAAGCTTTCTCATGTTTCTTAAAGTACTGACACTATTCCCAACCTAAGCCAAATGAGCTGGACATGAAGTCACTTAGGAAGGGTCTTTAGGCTGGTCTACCAGCTATGACTACATAGCTGTTGTTTGGACTTCAACCAGTCTATTTTCATTCACAGACTGCTCACCATCCATCTGTGAAGCTTATGTTCGTCTGAATGCACCAGGAAGTTGAAAGGCAATGTAACGTGATAATCAGGCAGGGGGAAGCAGGGAAGGAGGTGCCTTTGGTGCTTTGCTGAAAGTTATAGGGGATGCAGTTGCTGGTGGTAGGGGTAGCTGGTGTACTGGTAGGCAGAGGGATGTCTGTGAGGTGTGAGAAGCTGGGGTGCTCAGGGGTAAAAGCTTGCAGACTGCCACTGTAGGAGATGTTCTGTCAAGCAATGAAGAAATCCTGTGTTACTGGAGTCAAGGAGTTCTTGGCTTATGGGATCAGGAAAGCTTGCAGGTATAGCTCAGAGATCTTAGAGGTCTCCAGACAGTTTTACAGTGTGACAGAAACAGCTAGAGAATTTCTCAGGTGAATGAGGAGCAATTACCCATCCCAAACTCTCCAACTGAGGTGCCTGTCTTGGTGGTGTTGTTCCCTTGTAAACTGAAACAGCAGATAAAGTCAGTGAAACCAAAACCTGAAGGTTAATGACGCAAAAAACAGCAGCAAAGGCAGGTCATAGCATTACAAAAGGGCATTGTGATTTTAGACCCTATTACCATGTGTCAAATGAGTAATTTCCATAAGAGTTGTGAATGGAACTCAGTTGCCATTGTAAGGGAGGGAGGATCTCTGTTGGTTTAGGGACAGGAGACTACCAGCTTTCAAAATTTTGTAAATATCAGTGATTTTTGCATGCCTAACAGAAAAAATGTCTCATGCTGGGCACCCAAATCCAGAGGCCACTTTTAAACTTTGGGGTTTTTTTCTGCTTGAAGTGGAAGAAACGTATCTAACATACAGTCCTTTCCTACAGGCACACTGACTTGAAAGTTAATCATAGTTCTGGCCCCAGATGGTTACAGTGAATCTGCTTCTCTGTCTGTGGGAGTCCTAAAGGATACTTGATAGCTGTCCAAGTAAGTGCTTAAAATTTGTATTATAAAGGCTAAGTAACTAGATAGCATAATTGAGAATGATCCCAAAGGCAATGGAGGTAGAATGAGTGTTTCAAGCCCTCAGCAGTGTCCCATAGATTTAACCTGAAATACAGATAATTGTATGGCATGCATGAAGTGTTACTCATAGTAGATGTACACTGAATATGTACCTTCCTATTTTCATCAGGGAAATGCTGTAGAAAGATACTTCCTGCTTTGCCATGGACAGGAATATTAATATTACATGATATGCAAAGAAATGTAAGCAAAATATTTTTCAGCCATATATCATATATCATATATCATATGTTATGTTATACAGTATGGGAACTTGGTGTGTCTGTCTGTACGTATGTTTGTTTTGCAAGTTAATTTCCAAACAGCCAGCACTGTTTCCATACCAGAAGCCCTTGATAAGTCAAGGAGAATGGTGCAAACTACTTACAGTCTCCTTACGTCCTTCCCTGCAATCCCAGGCAAGATAAATATAGAAATCTCTAGGGCTGAGATGTGAGATGCAGTATCGATGAGCAAATGTGGAATTGGCCTTACTCAAAATATCATTAGATCAACTGGTGAATTAAGATGGAGATGGAGATGAGTGAAATCCTGCTGGGGGTGGGGAAGGAGGGATGTGTGGTGTGTGTGTGCTGCTGGGTCCCTTGCAGGCTTGCAGAAAGGCCTAAAACAATGAGGTCTGAGACTGTGGAAAGTTTCAAGTTATATGAAGCTTAATCTAAAGCTCAGTGAAGCTGAAGAAAATCCCCCATGGTGCATGAATATTGCATGTGTTATGGGACTTTCTTTTTTTGAAGAGAAATTACCTCAAATGCAGGGACACAAGAATTCCACTAAACCTCAGTCTTACTCTGCATGAGGGTTACAATGGATACAAGGGACGAAGGAGCTGCTTTTTCTCTCAAGGTGAATATGATAGAGTTAATTTGTGGATCAATTTCTCGAGTCACATCCAAGGCCTACACTAAGTTGCAAGAGATAAAGAAGATAAGAAGTCCATATGCCATATCTGCCATGAGCAGCCACAGAGAATAGAGGGAAACAGGCGTGACCCCTTAACTCATCCTCACCACGTCTGCTCAGGAGCAGCAAACCATCACAGACAGTCAGCAACTGCACGCCTGTCATGGATGCAACACATTCCCTCTCTTCTGGAACAAGCTGTAAGCATGAAATATTGCAATGTAAGTAAAACCTTTCACGAAGGTTGAGTTTCACAGCTACATATACTAATGCCCTGTGAACAGGAATCATGTGGTTTGCTTTGTCATTGTAATAGTCAATGGTATTTGGAAGTTGTTCTATCAGGACAAAACTTCACTGCTGCAGCCTGGGGAACCCTCTCTTTCTGTCAAGACTCCTAGCAAGAAGGACTTCTAGTCATGTATATGATCATCGGGCAAATGATGCAGCACAAGTCCATTGAGCAAACAGGCCAAGTAGGTGCATGGAAATCCGCAAGTTATAGCACATTACCCTGGGAATAAGTAATGTGGAATGTGACACCTCTGGGGAACAAATGGTAGTGCAAAGTATGCATGCAGAACTGTGAGCAGCCTAAAGGGATAAGCATCTGTACTTAAATCATGCAATTACTAATTTACAATTACTAACGCCATACTCAGCAATTATGTTTTAAAATTGGCGTTTTTTGTTTAACATGTGGCTGAGGACTGATTTATGATTTGATTTCAACTCCCAAATGAATTGCAGTTATTCTGGCAGTTATTAATTGTCTAAATGGATGTGCAGGAGTTTATCTCTCAGTACCCAGTCTGGTTTTTATGGCTGCTATTTTATTCCTCTGTGACTGGTCTAGGATTGACTTTGCTTGCCAATACTTACAAGTTTTAATATATTTCTTGGCTTAAATGAAAGATTGAGGGCAGGGGTTTTTCATTTGTGATTTGGGGTTTTTTTCTCTCCATCTTTTTTTTTTCCTATTAATTTCTAATTCAGTTGCTCCAAGTCTGTGGTTTATTGATCTGTTTCATATTAAAGGAATAATAGCAATTTTCCCTGAATAAGCAACACTTGGTGGTGTGTGTTCTATTTAGGCAAGAAGGAAGAATCCAAGCAGAAACAGGGAGGGGAAGAAATGTCACCAGTGAAGCCTCGTATCAGTGCTATGAGTATCTCAGCCTAATGGGGCTGGTGGACAGGAAAACGTTGGCCTTTGCTGACACTGAATGTCTCTTTTTCTTCCTGGGGGGATTCCTCCACTGCAGAGGGCAGCAGTCAAAGCCAAAATCAATATCAGGGTTCAAGGAAACCACAGGAAAAGGGGAATTTCTACTCTGCCTACAGCAGAGTGAGAAGATTTGGATTATCTGCCTAAATTAAGGTCAAATGCTCTTTAAGAGAGTGTTAGAGGCGTCATCTGTGGGGAAGAATCACAGAATGGATAAGGTTGGAAGGGACCACAGTGGGTCACTTGGTCCAACCTCCCTGCAGCTGACCTAATTGAGCTACGAGCATACACACAAAAGGAATACAGGAACATTGACAATCTCTAATTGTTAAAGCAGTTACAAGCCAGTGGGAGAAATGGGAAGAAGAAATCTACCTGGTTTGAAAGTGGAGGTGGAGGAGATTATCTCAAGTCTGTCTGGCTTTTGTACCTCTGATACATTCAGGACTCAGCAGTTTGCTCACACTACTACCTGAAGGCTCCCCTGTGGCATTATGAGGTCCTGATACTTTGTGCAGTTTCCCACCACCCTCCTGATCTTCTAGTGACAATGACTGGCAGAAAGCATTATGCAGATCTCACCTTGTAAAGATCTTGGGCTTTTCCAAAGGGCTCTGACCTTGTCAAGAGCAGACTGAATTTATAGTCAGCCCGAGCTGAGGTGGAGGAAGCCTGGACTTCAGATGCTGGAGATTTTCAACTTCAAAGCACCCTTGGGAGCACTCTAGCAGTCAGAGCCTAGACAGAGCCTGGGAGCCCCAATCCTTTGTGAGCTTTGCAGTGGTTAGTTATGGTGAGAGGATGTTTTGGGTCCTGTGGGCTTCCATGTACTTTCCAGTCTAAAGATTCTGAACTCAGAGAATTCAGCAAAGCACAAAAATGACCCTGGGCTTTGCTGAAGAGGGGAAAAACTTCAGACTAGATTTCTGCAATGCTGTATGAACATTACTTTACCCTTGTACCTCCATCCAGCCACCAGCCAAAAATTCTGTGTGAAATGGGTTCTTGATATCAGTGTAGAGTGGCACATGATTCCCTTGTAATTTGGGGTAAGTTGAGGCTTCAGTCATGAAACCTCACAGACAGGAACTCTGAGGAGAAAGTTGAACATGCAATATTCTTTCAAAAGGTCACAGAGTTTCCTTAATATGTATTCCCCAGAGCCATCTGGAAATTTCACTATGCCACCTAAATGCTTTCCAGAACTTCTGCTGCGTGGAAGTATCCTCAAGACTGTAATGTATAGCCGATTTTGACTTATAGCCAAAATTGTTATTTCCAATAATAATAATAATAAGCTGATTGATTACTGTCATCAGTTCCTGGATGCTAGAAATGACATAGAAAAATATTTTTTCAAATATTTTTCTAATGACAGGATAGAAAATAAATAAACTCTACCATCCTTGTACCAATATATGAGTTAGGCTAGTTCTGAAAATGAGATAATGGAAAATTCTACTTTCAGCTCTTGAAAAATTACTTTAAAAATATGAAGTCACTATGTAAAATGTAATAGAGTAAGTGAACATAATCGTAGTGGCCCAGAGATAAAAAATAAACCTATGGTACCATGACTAGTAGCAGCCCTTTGGGCAGATATTGCTTATCTCACAGTATATTGATGTCTCTACTAGGTCTGAACTTGTTAGACATGACACTTCAATCTCAGACTAGATTACTGCAGCAGCTTTTTGCCTTAGGACATACAAATTTGATCCTTCTAACTTTGCCATAGATAAATTTTTATGATACATATAAATTCCCTGTTGTGTACATCAAAACCTGAACGTGACCAGACTGTCAATATGCAGAATATGAGGATGTTTTGTAGTTCTTTCATACTGCTGGTCTTGCTTTTCTTTCCCAGTATTGGTATATATATTTTTATAAGGGGAGGAAATAGGTAAGAGCCTCATATTATGCTGAAAGACAAGAAAACATGAGGCCATTTGTATTGGTCTAATGTAGTGCAGAATAGCCTTTCAAACTTGGATAGGGCCATGCTCTTTTGTCTTGAACTGAAGCAGACTCAAAAAAGGAAATATTGGCATTGCAGAAATTATTTCCACATGCATGAGCTGCCTAGGAAACACAGGCTGAGGAAAAGTTTACAGGGAGAGAAAAGAGTGAGTTTTAAATACCTGGAGGAGAAAATACCAAGAAAACAGTATGTCCTCTTCTGCTGAAGGCTTAATCAACTTTGGCCTGAGCCTTCTGGCTTGAGGAGTTTTGGATCCTGCTACCCGAAGGACTGGCCGTGAGCATTTGTTTCAGAAAGGCTCGCCCAGCTGTGGAGCACTGCTGACTCTCTGACTTCTTTAAAAGAAGACAAGGGCTGACACTGTTTCAGCATTGAACTCATTCACTGGTCTAGGCAATGGAGTGGCTCCAAAGAGGGATGAAGGAAGACTGCAAATCATGAATGAGGGTGGTGGCAAGGAGGAACCTGGTCATCTTCACTGAATGTTTTGGAGGGAGAGTTTTTTTATCTGAGAATGAAGAATGTCAGGAGACTTGGTAGCAGCTAGAGAAACTAGCCTGTGTATAAACTTGAATCCAAGCTCTTCTAAGAGGAAGACAGTGACAGGACAAGAGACACCAAGCACAATATGGGAAATTCTTGCTTGTTATTAGGATTTTTTTTTCACTGGAAAGGTGATGTAGCACTGGAATTGATGATCAGAGGGTCTGCAGGATCTCCCACCTTGGAGATAACCAGATCTTGACTGGATGAAGCCCTGAACAAATGTGACCTCAGCAGGCCTTGCTCTGAGCAAGTAGTTTTCCCAAATAACCTATGGAGGTCCCTTCCAGCCTGAATTATTCTGAGATTCTGGGTCAGATCCTACAGCTGGCAATTGAAGGACCTTGGCTATCATGCTTGAGGATGGAGCAGTGTGAGTCCCTGACTCGTGATTAGGTTGGAGTCGCTCATGAATTCAGTGTATTTCGTGACAGAATGTCAAATTCCGTGGGGAACTTGACAGCTACAAACTTTCTGACTCTGCAAGGCAAGAAATTATTTGCTGACTCATATCACTAATAAATGCTGGTATTTATCCTCTCCAGCGCTGTCAAATGACCCCTTTGAACTTTTCACGATGCTTTGGACCAGGGCAAGAGCTTAGTTCCTGTGAAAAGGCAAAGGTATGCTTTGACCCAAATTTTCAAAGCCTCCAGTTGCTCACCTGAAACTTGGTCTGCAGGGACAAAGCGTCAAGCAAATGGCAGTGGGATGGATCAAAGCAGATGCTCTGGGCTACACCCTGCTCTTGAGGGATGCTCTGGGAGAAAGCTGTCTGTTGGTACTTCATCACAATGGTAATGCTCTAGGTTGCAGTGCGTAAGTTTGCTTACAGATTGCTGTTTACATCAATATTTTCTGCTGAAAAGCAAAATTCAAGGAGCAGCTCTGATATTTTATCTTCTTTATGTGGGAACATGGCCAGCATTGCCCATAATTCATACTATGGTATGACTAGGACTCTGGTATGTCACGCAGCATTTCAAAACTGAGACTGACAACTTCTAAAATTAAGCTTACTTATGCATGTATTTTGTTAACCATATTATGTACTTACAGCAGCTTTTTATAACTGAAGAACAAGAAGGTGACTTCTCATTATCCAGCTAGATAAGTGCCACTAACAAAAGAGTAGAAGAAGTTTAATTTGGTCCAAAATCCCCATTTCAGGTTTATTCAAAATACAGAATTTCATGGAGATGTGTTTTCATTTGCATTTCTGTAGCATTGAAAGAGGCTGGAGGCACCAACAGCAGTACCTCAGATTGCTGCAGCAGCTGCTTGTGTGTTTGTACCCCAAAAACATTTCCTTGTCTTGTCATGAATAAGTGCATGTGGGCACCCTGCGTGCAGACTGTTTGATTGCTCCCGTCATGCAAAGCCTGGCAGAGACGTGGTGTTTCCTACACGGACTGCCATATCGTCCCAGCTTGCAAGTGAAAGGCTAAACATTAAGCAGAGACTAACAAGATTTCAGTTCTGCAGCACATTTTAATTTTCAGCAGTTTGTATTCTGCCATATACCCAACAGTCTTTCCTAAGGGAAAAAAGCAACGTAATTAACACGGGATAGATTTCATTCAGTGTACTCTGTTTCCTTCCATTATTGTATTTGCCAGAGGAACTATTTAGAGAGAAGCTTTCTCACGGTATTTTGTACAATCCAACTGTTTTTAGTTTGTCAGGGGATATTTTTTTTTTGGTTGGGGTTTTTTAAATTTGTTTTCAAGAAAGCACTACTTTAGAGGGAACATTTTCTGAAGCCATTGGATTTCAGTCATTTTAGATACATGGTGAGAAAGGAGGAGACAGTAAGAACTAAAAAACGTTATTTTTCCCATTACTGGTAGGAACATCCTCATCTGAGTCCCATTAGAGAAGTAACTGCCTACATTAATAAAATAAACCAATATATAATCACTAGCAGTCTTAGTGCTGGGGCTGAATGACCTAATTTAGTAACTCATTTATGATGTGTTTTAGTAGCGTGGCCTCTCTCGTGTTACCTGAGTAAATAGAACACATGCAGATGCTTGCCAGAGGTTCAGAGTCTCATAAACTTGTCTTTACAGGCTAGCATGAATATCCCTTATAAATTCACTGGTCCTCACTCACTGGACTCAGTCTTCAAAGTGGGCATGAAAGCTAAAAATGCAGTATTTATACTTACAGATCCAGTTGTCATTTCTCAGATCAGTCAAACAGCAGTAAGCTAGAGAAACAGGAGTAGCACACAAATCACCTCTTTTATTAATAATTTTCCACTGGCTTTAATGAACCTGTCTTCTTTCATCATCTCAGACATGGTGAAGAGTTATCGCACTATCTTTGTAGAGGCCTTTTCAGTCTCTTACATATCTAATTACCTAATTGAGGGACAACTAGCTTAGAGATGAACAGAATTTTTGCTCTGTGGTTTGTTTCTTTCTGTGGTTCCCTCTGAGATTTCTGCATTTTTCTTTATGAGGGTATCCATCTCCTGTGGAAGTTGACTGTGTGCTTTGGAGTCCATTGCTGAGGAGGCTGAGCAAGAGCTGCTGTGTGTCAATAAAAGCAGATCCATGAAAAAATTCAGTATCTAATCCAGTTCTCCGAAAACAACTGATGAAAGTAAGTAAATGTCACCCTGAAAGTAAGTAAATGTGCCAGGAGGTTTCCCAGATGAAGGCAGGCAGTGCTTGTGTCTTGAGCAAGTCCCAGAGCATGCCGGTGGCTGGTCCAGTCTCACAGTGAAGCGACTGGGCACAGGCCACCAGCAATTTGGGGGTCAGTATGGCACCTGTGCAAAAGATAGTGGAGGTGCTGGGGTGGGCAGAGACACAACAACATCCTTCTGTGCTTTAGAACAGTCACAAAACTTTCCAGGGGAGTGAGACCCGCCAAGGGTGACTGCTCTCATCACTGCTCAGCATCATCTCTTTGCCAGTGGAAGAAATTATGACATCTGTCTCAAGACTTGTCTTTTTAACGCCAGTAATGTAATTTCTTCCTCCTTCAAAATTGATTCATTTGAAGCCCTAACTTGAGGCTGGTTTTCCATGAGCATATTCATTTTTTTAGAATGAAGTCAGGTTTTCCAGTTGCCTTCATGATTAGTCTAATGAATTTTCCTCCTTTTCCATCATCAAATTCACTTTCTTGGAGGAGGGGGAGGTTCGTCTCTGAAGGAAAATTATTCTGACACAGAAGTTGTTTTAAATGAAGATTTAAAAAGTGCCTGATGATTACGGGGTTCTCAATATTTCAGGTACTCTGTTCAAAACAGTGTAAAGTGACAGCAAATGCTGGTTACCTGACCTCTGATCCCTTATGCTATTTATTTGAGGTGTCCTAAATTAGCAAACAAGGCCATCATTCATTTTTGACCCAAAATACTTCTCAGACATTCAAGCTTCTAATTCTGCTCCAGTTCAGAAGGCTGTCTGAATGTTGCCAAGCATGAAGTTTGAAACAAACAGATAAATAAATACATGGCTCTTTTTAATTGTTTCTTGTTCTCTGAACTTTCCAGGTTCATATTTTCAATCTAATTCTTTTTGGAGAGAGATTTCCTTCTCCCCTTGCTTTCTAACTAACTAGCCAGGTTAAGGTTCTAAAAAATTTGCACAACAGAAGGAACTTTACTAAACAGGATAACTCTGCCTACAGCCTCGGCCTAAGCACGGAGTCTAGAGCCTACACTCACCTTGACTGTACATCCCAGCTAACACCAGTTAGTTCACTGTACAGGTGAGGTGGCAGATACTCTTCTGTACTTGTCTGACGCAAATCTTCTCCATCTTTCTGCACAGCATCTCCTGTGATCATGACTCAGTCCCTGTGGTGCCCAGCTGCTCATTTTTGCCCAGACATTCTGCAGGTTTCTATCATGCGTTTCAGCACTCCACAGGAAAAGGACTGGAGGGGGTAACTTCCATGCTTCACATATGAGGTACGAATTACATTACTTTTTACCTGTCCCACTTAATACCAATCATGTATTTCCTTTTTGTAGATTTATTATTTACTCTTTCTAGAAAATGGTGATGTTAATGTTCACTTTCTCACTGGCCGGGCTTGAATACCCAAAGACACAGTGGGTTTTCATCAAGTGCTCCTCAAAGAACAACTCAGTATGAGAAATCCTTCTACAAATCCTACACTTATCCGTGTAATCAGCCCTGCCAATCCACTGCAGACTGCAAACAGCCATAGACAGGATTCCAAACAGTTAATGTCAAATAGCTCATTTTCTCTCATCTCCATACAAATTCCTGTCATGTTGCATTACATGTAAACAACTGAGAAACTTAATGACATGCCTTTCAGTCAAAATTCATATGGCTTTTCAGTCTGAGCAGATTAATTGCCGTTTATAACAATATAAAGTAATTCAATTTGATCAGAGTTTCTATTGTTCTTTGAGATAAAATATTTTATGTGAATGTAAAGCCGAGCTTTCTGCTGGCATTACTTTATTGACTTCTGTGGAAATATAAAATACTCATCTAAAATCCATAGTATATCATTGTTGGTATGCTGTTACAGTAAATAAATTTTATAAGCTTCTGTAAATTAAATGTGCCAGATCAGATTCTAGGCCCCATGGAAATGCCATTGTCAATGAAGCGAAGCAGTGGGAATATTTTGCTTTAGAGGAGACAATTCTGAACGAATCTTTTCGCTTTTTATAGTTTTAATGTGTTTTTCTACTTCCATTTTTTCAGCATCCGTGTCTTCTTCTTGATATCTTGCTCTTAAAATCTGCTTGTAATTTTCTTTAGTTTCATTCCTATGTACTCTAGAGTTGTTTCTCTATTCTTGCTCTGGTGTTCTGTAGTAATCCCATAGACCCACTCCTGGAAACCCTGCAACACAAGTTCTGCTTGCTGCCAATAGGGATAATGTGAGGAACTTCCATGAAACCTCTCTGAGTACATCCCTCACTGAACAATATGTACCTCAACACTTTAGGGTACCTTTTTTTTTTAATCTCCAGCTCCTCTCCTCTCTTTTTTTAAAGCAAAATATTACAGAAAATATATTTAACTGGATAATGAATGCATGGTTTGCTTTGTTTGGTTGGTTTGTTTGGTTTTGGGTTTTTTTGGTTTGGTTTTTTTCTTATAATACCAGTTTTCTTTAGTTTAGTTTTCTTTGTATAGTTTTCCAGTTTGCAGAATGATATGTTTGGGGGTGATCGCTGCTCAGAGATATCAGAAGTTGTTTGTGGTGTTTTGAATCCCATGGAACTGCACTGGAAGGGGGATTGAATTTTTTTTGGCAGGTTTGTGGGCTTGCCAATGCAATTTCTCTCTATCTATGCCACTGGACTAAAAACAAGGGTGGCAAATATTCTGCAGAAACTGCCGATGTCTGATTGTTTGGCCTCCTATTGAGTGATCAGTATTCCAGCAGAGTTTCACTTCTACAGGACTAGCACATTCTATAGAGCGGGAGATATTTTTAGTGTATTATGAGCAATATTACATTTAACTCTTACAATACTGCCTGACACAGGGGACCAAAGCAAAAACACTATATGGAAAAGTACAAGGCACTGCACTTTGAACTGAAGCTGTGTGTATTGGAAAGAGGAAGCATGTAGTTCATATCACCAGTGAGATATATTATGTACAGAGCACATTAAATCAGGCTGCAGAATTGAAGATGTTTAAATCAGCATTTTAAAATTCTGAAGACGTGTTAAAAATGAGGAAGGAAATACTAGATTATCAAAATGTCACTACTTTCATATGCGTAGAAATCCTTTCTACATAGATTCTTCATCCCTGCCCATTTCTCTAAAACATTTTTTTATATATATCCACTCAGAGTGCCTAGAAGCTTTTAGTTTTTAATGGGAGAGATTTTGAAATATACTATTTTCACACTGCATGTAATAGCATGATTAGGAGAACAATTACTGCAATTACTCAGTGTGAAGATCTCCAGAGGCAGCAGGAACCACTATTGTTACACATGTGTTTTGTCACTTGTGGGTTGGGATTTTTTGATTTTGTTTATCCAGCCTATCTGCTCGTAAGCCATCACTCCTTAAGAAGTAGAGTTTCAATCTCAGATTTCAGTCTCAGATTTGGGTGACCTAATTACTTTGATGATTATTGAGGCATGGTACTATATGTTCCTCCCATGAGAATTTTTAGCTTTCCTTAAGTCAGAGGCTGTTGGAAATGAAAAAAAAGCATCTGACAGAATCAGATTTTCATAAAACAATAATTAAAAATCACCACTCATAAAGATTTTTCAAAAGAAATTTCACTGTCATTTGAAAGTTACTGATAATTTGTGCAACTGGATGAACACCATTCTTTTATAACAGTGGTAGGCAGAGCATGAGGCTACTGGAAAAAATAGGCTCTATACTGGATTTTCTTTAACTGAGCTTCCTCAAAGCAATATGGGTTAACAGGTCATGAGGTGACTGCATGGGCAAAATAAGATATATATAGCAGAAAATGACAGAGATCAAAACTAAGAGGAATGAGATTTTTTAGACCTATTCCAAACCTTGGTCATCTCCAAACCTTGCCAGTCAAGAAGAGTCTGCTATACTATAGACCAGATGTAGCCAGAACACTTACTTGTCACCATCAGTAGCCATGAGTATCAGTAATTCTGAAAGCAAGGGATTATATTTTCTTCTCTCTTCAGATTCTGCTTTGTCTACTGAATGGAGAGTGGTTCATAAGCGGAGCACAAGTGCTACCAGTGGTGACCAAAAGCTGTGGTGACTCAACTAGCCTCTGAAGTCTCTGATGAGGTACTCATGAATGCTGTGTAAGCATCCTGATGGTGGGCAGCACTCAGAGTTGTCATCAGCCACTGGTCCTCTAGTGCTTCTTCAGGCAAGTGATGCAAGCACTTTTGCATAAGAACAGACACCCTTTCCCTGCCTCTGCTGTAAAAGCAATGCAGATACAAGGGTGAGCTCAACTGTCCCACATTTCAGGCCAACAAACATTTCAGGAATAGCTCCAAAGGCATGGAGCTCAAACTAATGAGAAGGTGGGTACAGGAGATCAGATTTACTGTCTAGTCTTGGAAAAATCAGAATATTTTTTTTCTGTTTTCATCAGGATTTTTTTCTTTAAAATAGATAAGAAACTTTTTTTTTTAAATAAGAAACCTGGAAATTATTGCTTAAAATCAATAAGCTGCAATTCCTATGAGAATGGCCTATCATGAGCAGCTGGGTTTATACCCTCAAGGGAGAGGCTAGAGAAAGTCAAGGGAAAAAACAGGAGTACATGATTGGTTCTGTACTGATTCACAGATCTGTTTGCCATCAATGCTATCATTGTGGTGGTGACACGGACTGTTACAGCTAAGAGCAAAGAATGCAGAAAGTGAGGGGGTTTGACGCTACAGCTTGAAATACTCAAAGGTTTAGTGTTTTGAGTAAGGCGATAATCCAAAGCCTATAAAGGCAGAAGAAAAACAGCCTTTGGCTTCAGTGGGCACTGCATCAGGCCTTCAGATGACTGGCAATCAGCAGACTTCATACTGTGTAATTCTGTATGAAAGAAGCATTAGTTCTCCAACATGCAGTCAGCTGAGGAGGAATAAGACATGCTGTGTCTTTGCAACTCACCCTTCTGCTCAGCAGACATCCCTGTCACTGCAGGCAATGTAGATGTTCTTGCACAACTGGTGGAGAGACATCCAGCTCTGCTTTGCAACGGCTGCTGCCTGCTAAGCCATCACCAGAGAGAGAATTAGCAGAGATTCCATTGTCACATACCCCAAATCTGAACCCTGGGTTATATTTAAACGAGCACAGGAAAGAGACTGAAGACTCTATGACCCCTGTGAATTGGGGGATTGGTTTTTATAAACTAGAGGGCGAATGTCAGAAGATCAGATTACGAGTGTCTACCCGTGTGTTTTTCACTGTGTGGTGGGTCACCTGGAGTTCAGGCTCTGTAAATTCCAAGGAGGTGGTTCCAGAGCAGTTTAAGCACTTCAGCAATTCCTAGCACTGTTGGTCTCACTTTGGGAAGGATTTCCTAACATGTCTCAAAGCCAAAAGCTTCTTTGCTAATTTAATAAAGAAGAGTGAACCAGTGGGTAAGTCCCTAGAAGAGAGACTGAATCAGGCTAATTTGTTATATAATCCCTTTTTAATGTGGAGAATTAAGGTGACGGCAAGATGACTACATGTTTAATTCTCCAAATAATTACTGGCGGGTATTGACATTAAAGGTGGGAGAGAGCAAATTCATTTCTGCTTGTTGTTTTCAGCACGTGCCAAACTCTTACTTCACACCAGTGAGAAAAGGCTGGAAGTTGTATATTCCATATGCATGAAGTAACAGTTGGCACAAATCACCAAAAGGAGAAAATTAAAAACCACTAGAGCCCAGCAACCCAAACTGTCACTTGCTGACAGTTTTTTTTAGTCTCTCTGCTAAAAAAAAAAAACTAAATGAAGGCCTCAGACAGAGAATTCCACCTGAGTAAACCTAGGTGTCTGGTTAGGGCCTCCTCAATGCAAATAATGTGTGAGAAGGCAGCAATAGCCTCGGTTTTCCAACCTCCTCCTCCTCTACACCTTTGTGAAGTGCTGTCATGGGCAGCCCCAGAGTGGGCAGAGAGTGGGGCAGGGCAGGATGACAGCACTTGACTCAGGTTGGTCCTTTCTTCTGCTGACACTCTTGGCCATGAAAAACCTGTTCTTCCCCATTGATAGGAAGGGAGGTGCTTGGGGCTGCTCTGCCACGTGGATCAGGATAGTGGAGTTTTATGTCCTGCCATTGCTAGCACTACTGAAGTTGACCCAAAACAGCTGGAGGCAGCTATATCTGCACAACCTGCCTCTAACCCATGTGTCCTGACATAGGCCTGGGATCTTTGGCATTTATGCCATGGCCGCCAGTGCTCCAGAGGCACAAAGGGGTTCTAATGTCCTGCCCAGCCCCCTGCTCAACCAGCCCGAGGACCTGCTGCCCATGTCAGCCCCTGAGCCCATCTACCTCGGTGATGCTGCAGCAGGGCCAGTCTCCTGCTGCCCAGGCTCCTGCTGCCCTGCCTGGACATGGGCCCCACAGAGCCAGACCCACATCCTATCCTGTCACCACAGTCCATGTGGTGCCCTGGCAATGGCCATGGGTAACAGGTATTTTCCCACATGCTTTCTGTTCAAGATTATGTCCTTTGCTCACAGGATTCTATGACCATCTAAGTCTTCCCTGTCACTTGCACAAGTACACGTGTAAATGTATTTATTGAGAGTCAAACCATGTGTATGAAATATGGGATAAAGCATACAGAACTATTATATATTGTTACTCTAAGGTTTCCTTCTACCTCCCTGTCCTGCAATCTCCCTTTCTCCTCCCTTTCCCTTCTAGTTTGATGTCTACAGGGAAGAAGAGAAGCTGGGACTGAAGTGAGGCAGCCTGTAAAGCAAGGAATGACAGGCAAATCCATATCAGGAATTAATTTCAGCATGTTTCATATCAAATCACTCAGGAATCACACAAATTTACTCCTTTACTCCTATTTTGTTGATGGCTAGAACATTACTTGTAAGCCAAAGCTTTCATGTTTAAATCACTCCCTTATTTTATTTTTAAATGACGAATCTGTTTTGCAGTTTGACATGTTTCTTGTTTTCAGACTGTTGATTTTCTGTGTGGTTAACTCTAGGCTTCCCACAACTGACAGCTTATTATCTCACCTTATGAAAATTATGCATGACTTCTGGGAGTCATCTATCAAAAGGAGAGAGCACACAACACTCTGAGAAGCTGGTACCTTCTCTCTAGTTATCTGGGTTGATGGTTGTTCAGTGAACCTATTAACTGCCTGAAGTGAGTTGCATCTTTACAGGTACGGGACTGTATTGTCTTTCTTTGCTGTGTTTAAATGGCAGATGCTACCCCTGTGTAGTGTGCTGGTTTAACTTTGTCTCTGGCCTGGTGGTTCCAAATGCAGCTGGCTACGTTCTCACTGGACAGTAGACCCATCATGTGCCTGCAGAAGTAATGGCTGTAAGTGAATGTTCCGTCTTCCCCTTATCTCACACTCTCTGAAAACTGCCTCAGTTCAAGGTTTATGCCTTTCAGTGGAGCACTTAAACACACACTTAGGCCTAAGCACTTAATGCCTATCATTTCATTGCACAGGGATGGATTTAAGTGCCTACTCATAGTTCATGGCTTGCCAGCACTTCAACAGTTTCTTTTGCAGTGGCCAGATAAGATAAAAGTGAGGAGCCAGCCCTGACAGTCCTGTTCCTGAGGGTATGGTTTGCTTTGTGGTAGTGATGGACAACACCATTTAAACCTTTCATGATACTCCTGAGTAGAGATTGATGGGGCCTTATGCCCTGCTCACCGAGGATTAAGGAAAGGTGCTCTCCAGAAACCTAGGTCTGACCTTGTCACGGTCTGGTTATTTAAATTATTGAGGAATTCCTCAGCCCAAATTAAGGTCAAATGAGTGCATATGCCAGTGACAATTGTATGGATTTTATTTAATAGCAAATATGAGGGAAAGAGAAGGGGAGAGAAAGAAATAGGGCAGGAGGAGCTCGGGGAATGTGGGGGGGAAGAGAGTGAGGTGGAAACAGACAAGGTGGAAAGTATCACCACTCCATGGATCCCAATGGCATTCTGTTGATCCCCTTCTTCTGGTCTTCTAGATAATGAAGGTCCCCAGATGGCAATGTCCAGGTACATNCAGAGGGCACTTTGTGGGGTCTTTGATGGAGTATGGCACTCCCTCAGCTGCCTCTCATGTGAAAGTCCCATGGAAGTGGCCTGTGGGGTTGAGGGTTTCACAGCTAGGCCAGTTTGTGTAATGGAGGATGGCACTGTCTCTGACCAGAGGTTACACCCGAAACCTCCTCCCCCGCCTCATTTCAGGGGGAAGGGGGGTGAATCTGTGCAAACCTGGCTTCTGCAGGCTGTGGTCTCCCCCACCCCAAACTCAGCCAGAGGTGGTGACTCTCAGCATGGCTGCTGAGTTTGGTTCTCTTGTGGATGCATTCCTTTCGCCTTAGCCTTGTTTGTTTCTTCTTACGCCTGAGTGATTGAAGAATGGGTTTCTGTTTATCTAATCTCCAGTCCAAAGCTCCAATCAGGCATCCTTTAGGGAGGGGTGGTCTTCTTTATACAGTTTAAAACTTTGTATCAATGTTTGAAGCATGAACTATTCCAGTCTCTGACATACCTACAGAGAAATAGGAGAGGGAAAGAGTCCCCTACCCTCTCTGGTTGTACCTACTGGTAGCAGCATGCTCTGCTAGCACAGGTCACCCCAGCAGCACAGTAGGGGTCAAGCCTTTATGCTGCAGCCATAATACATCAATCTGCCAGCACATCCCTTCCAAGTCCTATACCACCATCCTCAGTCACCCACATCCACTCTTATCTGCTGTGTCTCCTCCCAGGATCAGCTCACCCTTAAGAGTATGTGTAAGGGCAGCTCAGAAGGTGAAAAGAGAGGAAAGGCATCATGCATCTTATTTATGGTCTGACCGAACTAACAAAGTCTGAGCACCTTGTCCACAATGGGATTAAGTCCTAAGAAATAACTGATCACAAGAATAAGAGAAAAATAAATAGACCATATTCATCTGAATGGTAGAAATAATTTTTGTGGGTGATGCCAAAATGTAATGGGATGTGTTGAAGTGTGGCCAGTGATACACTCCAGACACAGACAGTTTTTCACTGCAGTTACAACAGAGGTGAGTTCAGAAGCTATACCTGTCCTGAGAGGGGAGGGGTTGTAAGGTAGTGCATAATAATCTGTATCAAATTGAGACTTTTCAGAGAGTTTTTAGCTGGAATTTGGAAATATCTCTGGAAGCTTTACAAACATTTAATTTTACTGGAATTTGTATGCATTAACATTTTTTCTATGGCAATGAAGGATGAGTTTGGCTTAGGACTGGTTGCCACAGACTTCCCATGAATTCTAGAGCCAAGCTAATAAATGACCTTGATCAGATAGAACACCTCACTCTTGTCTTGCTGTGGCTCTGTTCCAGACAGCTTCCAGCCCAAGCAGCTGCTGGGGAAGAGTGACCTGCTATGTCCAATTGGCAGAGCTGTGACCAGCATTATTTAAAAGCTTTATTAAAGGCTTGTGATAGAGCATGCTCTGCTCTCATTTATACCAGGTAAAAACATAATATAAGTTGTTAGCCCAGTTCTTGTCCTTCCATGCTGCTGCAGCAACAAAAAGGAGTCAGAAAACTGCTCTCACCGATAAAGTCTGGAGAAGTCATTCTGTAAAGGAATAGCTTGCCTTGGGCAGCCCTGGGCCCCTGCTCTGCTCCTCATGCTGACAGCACAGCTGAGTGCCTCTGGGAGTGTGGTCGCCCAAAAACTCTAGGCTGCTGGCAGGGGCGAAGTGGCATGGCTCTGCAGAGGAGCCCTGTGGCTGCTGTCAGTTTTGGACAAGCTGCACTTGTGCCCCGGCCACCCTGATTTTAAGTGTGGCCATTTGGGTTGGCTAAAACCGAGGTGGAAAACTGGACTACTTTGTTGACATGTGACTTTTAAGTTGTGTAGGTAATGATGGACAAGTTGGGGAGGAAGGGCACTAGTCAGCCACCTTGGGAATTCCTCTTTCTGAACATGGGTGGTATCTTTTGTGGCCCTACTTTGCTGTTTTGTGCAAATTCCCAGCTTTTAGAGATCCAGTCGACTATCAGACAAAAGAACCCTCACACTGTATGCCAGTCTGGGTACATACTTGATGTGAATGAATACAAAGACCTATTCATCATTTCTAGTGCTCACATAACTGACAGATTAAATCACTCTCTGGCTGTGAAGATGACAGTGGCCCAATAGCTAATGCTGTCTAACAGCCTCCATTAGAAGACCTTGTTTTTGATTGTTTATAATTTGCCAGACTTCAGCTGCTTGAACTGGATTTTCCCATGCCGTATGTCACCAGAAACTGAAGGTTTGTGTGTGGAAGGGGCTAGATGAATAGTCATGGCGTTGCCAAGCTCATGTATCACTGAAAAGTCACTTGAACACAAATTTTTAGGGAGTAACTGTACATTTCTCCTCTCTTGAGGGAGAAGGAAAAACATCTGGAGTTATATGCTCCCCAGTGGTTTGTGTTCAGGCTGAAGTTGGAGTTGCTGCTAAACAGCCTGAATGCAAGTTCCATGTCAAAGGCTGTCAGCTTGCTAGATATTGTTGACACTTTTAACCTTTTGCAACGTCTTTTGAGGCTGTACTTTGTCCACTGACATACTTAGTTCCATATTGTACCCCATGTTTTTGACAGAAGTTGTTTTAAACAGGCTGAGATTATGCTACCAGGGAGCACATCTAATGGCTTAAACTTGAGCACATCTCAGGTTTGTCTATGTTTATGGCTTTATAGCTCTCTTGTGCTCACCCTTTTCCTTTCTTACTGTTGTCCAGTGGTCATTTTTCTGACCAGCAATCCCTGTCATATAGGATTAGGACCATATTTTCAAATCTCCATGCTGCTCAAAGTACCAGGCTGAAGTTGCTAGTTCCTAGAGATGAATTAGCTTGGCAGCTTTTAGAATGACTTTTCTTTGACCCGCTGAATCAATGTCGGTACTTTTTCCTCTGCATTTCCAAACAGTACTACGGAGGTCAAGTGGAAGAGCTTTCAGGCTGAACAGTTCCTAGGTGAGGTGGTTGTGGTGGAAGGACATTTGGTGACCAGAAATAAGTGGTATGGGTGTGGGTCAGGGGTGGGATGGAGTTAGAGGACCTAAAGTATCTTTAAGGATGATGTGTGTTTCTGTGAGTAGTATCTGCCCATGATAGCTCAATCGTACATTGGGTGGAAATGTGCTCTCTGGGCTGCATCCTGTATAAGCCTTTCCCATTCCCTACAGAGACTTTCATTAAGTGAGCTTTGCAAGGACCTAGAAAGGACCTCTACCTGTCACAGGAATCTGAAAAGGGCAATGTAAGGTCCCCAAGGGAAGTTTTACCTTAACCATTACGCAAACCAGAAAATTTCTAGATCTCAGTAAAAACAATGAGTGCTATGTTTTCCCAAACTGGGCATCAGTGTGAATTGTAGGAGCTATCGCCTAGGAGCTATCTAGAGGCAGGCTTTATAACCATACAGAATATTTTCATTCAACTACCTGCACTACTGGACCATCATTTGATTTAGAGCTTTGACAAACCTGAACTCCCATTAAATTAGGTAGCTTGGGTCCAGTTAGTAGCATTATCCCAGGAAGGCTGTTCAGGATGGCCTGCCAACAACAGCTGGCCATTGACTGAGCTCTGCTTTTAGAGTGTGTTTTGCAGCATGCTGTATTCTGTAATGGCAGTGCCATGGTGGTGCAGTACCTTGGCTGGCTAATTTAATGCTAGTTTGGTGTGTCAATGCCATGCTGCAGTTTTAATAAGGTCTGTGGTAGAGGCACATCTGCAGTCAGAAATTGTCATCGTTCTGCACTGCCAGCATGGTGTAATACACTGCAGAGATCCTCAAGCCAAGATTTTACAAAATTAATCTGGGTCCTATGAACATTTTAATGGGAGGAAGCAAAAATACTTGCATGACTTGACAGGTCTTTTTGTCTCCTAGGCAGGACTTCATATGGAGAAAGTAGTCTTTTCCCTTAGTGACAATAAAAACACTTTATATTTTTGCTGCAATGGAAAGATCATGTATTATATAGATCCCACTGAACAGCATTCAGCAAACTGCAGATGTCTTTAAGTTTCCATTATAAACTTGATTTTATTCCTATTCCTCCCTTTGCCAAAATTAGCCCTCTCCACCTACAACTTCACAGGCATAATCTTATTCTAGTACAGATTTTTTGGAAGAGTTGAAGGAAACTGGTCAAGGTGTTTAAGAGAGATGATGGCTACAAAAAATGAGTTCATCTGCTTGGAGAGTTTCCTAAAGACTTCTTGGCTTGTCACATCCTGAAAATTCATTTGCCTAGAGATTCAAAAAATATTTCAGATCTGTTGGTCTTGGCTAAAAATGGTGCCTGTGAATAGTTTTAGGCTGTCTGGTGACAGAATTATTTGGTTACTAAAAGTGGTCCCTGCCTCGGTGTGTGTACATATCTGTGTTATGTGCCCTTCGGAGATCTTAACTAGTCAGTACCAATGTGCTTATAAATTTATGGTGGCAGTGTAAGGTTTCTAAACAACTCTGCTTGCATCCTGAACAGATATATTCCTTATCTGAGACTGGTCCTGTCCGCAGGTACTGCTGTCTAAAATCCTCACCTGTATGTTTCCTGATTCCCACTTCAATCTGTTGGGCTACACTGTGTGCTGGAAGAGAGATTAGGCCTTGTTGGCTGCAGAAAGAGCCCTGTTCTCAGACCCGGAGGTGACCCTGGGATTACAGCCAGGTCACCGGGGATGGGCTGAGAGAGCATTGTGGGTTTCTGGACAGTGTCAGCCCTATGAGATGTGATAATTGCAGTTTCTGACCTTGTAAGGTGTTGTTTACCTTTTACCATAACAGGCAATGTCTGGGAAATGTTCCAGGTGATTGGGGGACACTGAGGTGAATATCTTTCCTGTTTATATGAGGTGATTTCCTGTCTTTCTATTGGTATTTAAGGGAATTTCGGATACACAATAAAGTCTTTGCACCTTTACCACCATGTTACGGAGTCCTTGCCCATGCATGAATACTGCACAATCCATGCTGAAATTGACAGCACGGCTTTACAGTGCTTTCTGCGCACTCCCTTTTTCAAAGGGAACAGAATTCAAAGTTCAGTCTGCTCATCTCAGTGCTTTTTACTGGGTCAAAAAATTCATACCTGCCATGATTTGTGCCAATATGGCTGCAAGCCACACATGATGAGACTTAAACCAATATTATTTTTCAGCATATGTATTTTGTGGCTTATTTGTGGTTTTACAACAAAGTAAGTTCTGAGGCATAATATTCTATTCTTAAAGAGGATTTATTGCAAAATCTGCACTTAAGACTTTCTCATAATTGGGAAATTTTTAAGTATGGTTCTTGAAGTATGACCAAAACCAGAGGGAAACATTCATTAGACAACCTTCAGCATCTGACTTTTATAAGAATGTGACATCTGCAAATAGTACAGTTCTGCTGTGCCACTGCACTAATGTGGTCTCCTTGGATGATTCCCTTAGCTTGCATTGAAAGTTATAGCGGAACAATGTGAACAGTAAAGTCTGCCCAGCATGTACCACTGACAATGGAACATGGGACACGTTCCGTGAGACCTTGGGTTTGGTTAATAATGTTCCCAGACTTTGACATTTAAGCCTTGATCTTTCTGAGCTTTGGACCTCATTTGGTTTCACCATTGTTGAAGCCAAGTCCCTGACCTACAAATTGCTGGAGCCTTGTGTGTACTTGGCAGAAGTATGACCATTCTTTCTCTATTTATTATTCCATCAGCATCTGTTATTGACCACTATTTGAAGCAAGCTCTTGGGCTAGATGGACCTTGGTTTTGACTCAGTATGGATGTTCTTACACTATATTCTCAGTGTCAACAAAAATAGTTGACTGTTTATTGAAAACAAGTCTAGGAATTTACTTTTGTCATTTTAAAGACTTACTAGTCTTTACTGTTTTGTTTTGGGGGTTTTGTTTTTTTTATCTGTGCTCTGGAGCTAGAACTTGAATCCTAAATGAAGCATTATCTTGGAGTCAAAGTGTTCACTTCTGGCTCTTGACAATCGCATCTTAAATGTGCTCAGTAGAAACTAGAAAGGGTTTTGCACCTAGATGCTGGTGACAGGATCATACCCTGACAGGACTGAGCAGGAGGCTGCTGGTTGCAGACTGCTCTGCCATGCAGCACAGGAACTGAGTGCAGCAGGATTGTCTCACTGGCCATTGTGTTCTGGGACTGCAGAATGGCCTGACTGGAAGGCAGAAGTGATGTGTAAGTTTTCAGGAGAAACCTTTCAAGAAGGAAATGGGTTATGATGGTAAGAAGAAGAGATGAAAAACTGGTATCTAGATGGATTAGTTGAAAACTGGAGTATGGCTGGCTCCATGATGGTCTGCAGAGATGATATAGAGAAGAGGAAGGCCTTACAGCAGAGAGAGAGTGGGACAGTCTGTGTGATCTTGGAGAAGATTTCTCTGAGACCTGGAGCTGAGCACAGGCTCCCTGTGTTCAGGTCCTGTGTTTGCTTCTCAGCTGTGGATCCCATCATAAGGGACTTCTCCTCAAAAATCAAGTCCACACAGATACTGACAGTCATTGACTCACTCAGAGGTACACTTTCACTGCAGGGAATCTGGAGAAGTCATTAACTCCACCTTTCTATCCCAAGACCAAGTTGCAATCACATCACCCCAAGCTGCAGTATCTTATTGTTGATACTGAAGTTCTGTCCAATGTCTAATCTAAATCTCCCAAGCTTTTTGGTTTATGCTTCTTAATGTTTTATTCTTCCTGATCTTTCCACCAGGAATATATTAGTTCCTTATTCTTTGCAACAGCTTTTTAGTTGAAGAATATTAACCTTCTGTCTAGGTTGTTACTTCTCCAGAGAAAAAAGCCACATTTCTTGCAGTCTCCCCTCATGTCTTCTGGACCCGTGTCAATTTTTGCTGATCTCCCCTGCCAAATGTTTCATCTCTTACTTGAAGCACAGTGTGCTAAACAAGTTGTGGTCTCCTAGGTGAATCTTCACCTATGGGAATCAGCCCACATGGACTCTTTCAGTAGTCTTTAAGACCCTTTAAACATCCTGATGTGGGGGCTTTGCCATTCATGCTCAGCTTGTTCCAACATATTCTCTGGTCTTCTCTCTTGTGAACTGGTACCTAGACAGTTTTGCAAGTACAGAGGAGGATTTCTGTGTATGCATTTTGCACTATTGTATTCCATTCATTTTAGATTATCTCTCTGAGTCATATCAACAACATTTTACATTTTGATTTTTTTTGTATCTGTAACATCTGCAGTCCTTCCTCGTTCCATCTGCAAGATTCATACTCATACTTCATATTCAATCTTTCGTGCCTTCATTGAAAACATAACATAAAACCTTATACAGGACCAAGGCCCACAGAATTCCTTACAAAACATACATATTTTGATATGTTAACATGGGATTACCCTGTGGATACAATTATCCAACTGGACTTGACATCCTGCCCCTTCCCACAGCAGTTTCATTTAGAACACAGTTCACTAGCCTGTCCATGAGGATATTATAGGAAATACCACTAAAGGCCTTGCAAAAAATTAAACAAAATAAATTCAAGCTATGTGACATCTCCAGCTAGTACTTCAACCTCCCTTTAAGACTCCTAGAATGAAGTTTCTCAGGGGACTGGAAGACATCTAATGTGATATGTTATTCTCTAAGCAAGTTTTGCATATTTTAGGCTGAAATTTTGCACCCTAAATAATTGCACTGTCTGGTTGCTGTTGATCTTTTTAGTAAGATTGATGAAAAAAGGGGCATTAAATGCTACCATTTCTTAACATCCTCTGCACATCCCTATGATAGAGTACTGGTCCAAACTTCCCTTTATTTTTCTCTTCTTACCTGTAAAATTTATTTCACTTTTGATAAGTTCTGCTATTTGTATCTAGTCCATTTTATCTTTATTGACTGTTTACATCCCATCTATATCCTCCCATGAATGGAATATTGTGCTGGGTTCTCAACCAGCTGTACTAGTTTCTACTTTACAGATACCTCTTTTACAACTGAGGTCAATTAAAAGGTTGGGAATTAGCTGACTTCTGCTCAATTTCCTTACTTTCCTCTAAAATGCCATAGGTTGCACTTGGTTTCTTATTAGCATTTCTTGAATGAACTGACAGCTGTCCATAATCTGTTTTTCCCTTAGATCTGCCTCTTATTAGATCTTCCCTACCCATTCTCTGAGTTTATTGACATCTGCCTTCTCGAAATCCAGTGCTGCCAGTCACTTGGATCAAGTGGCAGAAGATGACACTATGTCACTGCAGTGCTGATTGCTTGTAAAATGTCCTATCTGGCAGCAGACTTTGAGTTGTATGTTACACTGCCCTCTACCTACGTGCAAAGCTGCAGTGCAGCTGAGGAAGGTTGTGACAACTACAGTGTGTATCAGGCCATAAAATTTAG
Organism: Oriolus oriolus; assembly: GCA_013400235.1. Classification (NCBI taxonomy): domain Eukaryota; kingdom Metazoa; phylum Chordata; class Aves; order Passeriformes; family Corvidae; genus Oriolus; species Oriolus oriolus. The sequence goes on from VXBT01007442.1 coordinate 938,046, forward strand.
GCTGCTCTTCAGAATTTATCATAGAATATGGGAAGAAAAATATAATTTCAAAGAAACTTTATGTAAGGTGTTAATAACTGCCCTTGTAATGAATCTCAGTCAATGTGGACAGAGGATCTGTGCTAATGAAGCATTTAGAACACAAATTCTTTGTGAAAATAAATACTCCAGACTAAGGTATGAGAGGATCCTTGTCCTACTTTGTTTAATAAAAGCTTATACCATTATGCAGCTATTTCATGGTGCAATGGACAGATAGTGAGACTGTAACAGGGGAGAAGAAGAAAAAAGCAATAAACTTCACCTTAGGCAAAAAGGGCTGAACAGACCATACTGGACCTGTGCCTTGTAAGAACAGTGACAGAAGCTCTTATATCTTACTGCAAAAGCAGTCCTGTAAAACCCTCCAATATTCTTTAACATTGGTTGAGACCACTGTAGATACATCATGGCCCCTCTCACTGGTTAGAGACGGTCAAGAAGTCAGACCAAGCCTGATGCTTATATTAGGAATTATTATTATCTACAATTATTTTTACTGACAAAATTATAATGAGAGTTCCTTTACTATCACATCAAGTCAATTTGGATTCCCTGAAGAATGAAAATTAATTACCAGTAACCAGTCTCATCTGTAGTGAATTTTTATGACAGCTATTAACTATAAAAATGCAAGCATCATACTGTCAATGTGGTGTTGGAAGACAGAGGAGCAAGCTGTGCCTGTAGTCAGAGTACTGGTGATGGTTTAGGGAAATCCACATATTTGAATCACTGTTCCATACTGCAGGGAACTGATGTGCAGTGTCCATACGCTATCTAGTGGCTCTGTTGATTATGACATTACCCCTGAATTACTCTTTCACTTGTGAATTGTGGGATTAGAAAAATATTTTAGACAAAGTTGGAATTTGTAAGTCTGTAACCATTCCCTAATGAATCTAAGATAATTTGAGGTCATAAGTGATTAATGAAAAAACACAAGAAGATGGTAAAGTCTGTGTGAATGTGTGGGCAAAACTCTTGTTGGGGACTTCTAGGCAGTCAGTCCTGTCATTAACAGAAGTCTGACAAGCACTGGTCAGGCAGTTAAGATCTTTCTCTTTTCTGTACAGACTATGTTCTAGATTTATTACTAAAAACCCACTCAGTTTAGTAGTGCTTCAAGAACAAGTTTAAGTATCTTCTTTAGTTGCTAGATTCTGCAATATTTTGTGAGGTAAAAGCAGATAATGTAAATATTTTAAACAGAGCACATAGTAGACAGTAATGCAAGGTAGATGTGTTCTCCTCCAGTGGGGAAAGCTAATCTTCATCCCTTGAGATCATGGACTAGGAAGATGTGAAGATGACATACAACAGCATTCTCCTTGTCTTGTTTCTGCCAGGGATGTGATTGATCTTCACTAAAACAAACAGCCCTTCTGCTTTGTTATTTATCTGTGAAATGGAGATTGTACTGTTCTATGGAAGCTAAAACTGCTTTACAGATGATGAGTACTACTGTTGTAAAGGCCGTATTTTCTATATTTTATATATATGAAACAGAAAATATTGTATTTATGTATGGCCTGTACCAGCACATTTAGGGTTATCATCTACAACTAGCACACAAATTACTTATATTTGAAAAAAAAGAAGTCTCATTCACCACCACCCTCAGCAATTTTGTACTTTCCTACTTAATAACTGAGAAAGCTCCCTAGACAGCTCTTGAAACACTTATCTTTAATTCTACTTAATTACATACGTGTATTTGTTTTAGGAGGATGAGTAAAGACATAATGCAGGTTTCAGCTTGGATAACTTTTCTTGAACTGTTCTTTCTAGGAAAGCAAATTTTATTTTGCTCTTCATGCATATCAAAGGTGCCAATTTTGTTTTCCCTTTTTCAGTAAATAATTTTACTATTTATACTTCTGAACCCTTAAAACAAGTTTAAAATAGCTGGCAAATAATGTCCACATTACCAGCATTTATAATGATTTCCAATACGAAGCTTCTATGGTGCAGTTAATAAACATGCATTTAAATACAACAGATGTATATAAATGGACTTACAGGAGGTTGCACGTGATGAGAAAACCATGCGTAAGAGTCAGTTCCTTGGTCATGCCCTTTCATCTCAAATAAACCTAAAACTCAGAGCCTTAACTATTGTGCTGATTTTGGCTGGCAAAGAGTTCATTTTCTTCCCAGTGGCTAGTATGGGGCTGTGTTTTGGATTTGTGCTGAAAATAGAGTTGGTAACACAGGGATTTTTCATTATTGCTGAGCAGAGCTTACAAAGAGTCCAGGTTTTTTCTGCCTCTCCTCCTACCACACCAGTGAGAGGTGCCACAAGGAGGTGAGAGAGGACAGAGCCAGGATAGCTCACCCCAAGTGACCAAAGGGTTATTCCATACGCTGAGCATATGGTGTCATGTTCAGCACATACAGCTAAGGGGGATGAAGGAAGGCAGGGGGATATATTCAGAGTGATGGCATTTGTCTTCCCAAGCAATTGTTACGTGTTATGGAGCCTTGCTCTCCTGATACTCACCTGCCCATGGCCAGGGGTGAAGGAATTCCCTCTTTTGCTTTAGCTATTAAAACTGTCTTCATTTCAACCCTCAAGTTTTCTCACTTTTGCCCTTCTGATTCTCTCTGCCATCTGACCAGGGAGAGCGAGCGGCTCTGTGGTCCCTTGCTGCCAGCTGGGGTTAAATCACAAGAGCAATAAGCATATCAGAGTTGACAGGGCTACAGGCAACCTGCTTTAAGTGCTCGAAGCTGAGCAGATTAACCTCTTCTGCTCTCTTAGCCACTAGCATTTCCTACACTTTTTTATGATTCAACATTCACTCCAGATCATTCAGCCTCAAAAGAGATTTCAAAAAAAAAGAAGTATCTGTAACTGAAAGAATTTTCTTCTAAGGTGATGGTGAGTAAGAGAGATGGGCTTAAAAACACATCAGCAAATGAGGTACATTTCTTACTAGGACTTCCAGCCTTGTGTATCCTATCAGCATGCACAAACCCCAACTTAATTTTATTGCTTGTACAACCAGCACAAACCTGGCCACAAAGGTTTCAAAATAAATAATTAGTACAAGGAAAAAAAAATCCAACACTCAGGCTTCATTGCATAAACATTTAAACAGAGGAAAAAATTTCTTTTACAAATGTGTTTCTCTTGTATAAGAATAATTTTGTATAGAAAATAGCTCTTTATACATTTTACAGAAATAGGCTTTTAGATTCTTTATTAATGAATAATCATTAAATGCAATTTAAGATTTCAGTTATGTTTCAGTCACCAAACATCAATAACACAGCAATATATCACTGCTCTAATATCCTTAAACTGCTTGATTTATCAAATATTGAGTCAAGACAGTGAAAACATTCCTAGAGCCACGATAATTTGCAAACACTCAAGCAGCTTGAAACTGTTAAGTTATGAAATACTTCCTGAAAGTAATACCATAATTTAAGTGTCAAGGAATATGAACTTAAACCTTAACAAGGCAGCATTACTTGCTCATTTGCTGGCTAATACTGTAAAACCCAAATTGAACAAAAGCTTTAATATTAAACTGGTTTACTGTTAATGCAACCTTCAAAACACTCCTGAAGGATGGGATGCCATCCAGGACTGGGACAAGCTCTAGAGGTGGGCCCATGGGAATGTCATGAGGTTTAACAAGACCAAGTGCAAGGTGCTGCACCTGAGTCAGGGCAAACCCTGGTATCAATCCAGGCTGGGGGATGAAGGGATTCAGAGCAACCCTGCTGAGAAGGATTTGGGGGTGCTGATGGGTGAGAGGCTGGACATGACCCAGCCATGGGCACTCACAGCCCAGAAAGCCAAATGTGCCCTGGGCTGCATCCAAAGCAGCGTGGGCAGCAGGGCCAGGGAGAGGTTCTGCCCCTCTGCTCTGCTCTGGTGGCACCCGATCTGGAACACTGCACCCAGCTCTGGGGTCCCAGCACAGGAAGGATATTGACCTGTTGGAGGTAGTCCAGAGGAGGCCACCAAGATGATTAGAGGGGTGGAGCACCTCTCCTCCAAGGAAAGGCTGAGAGAAATGGGATTGTTCAGCCTGGGAAAGAGAAGGCTTTGGGGTGACCTAATTGCAGCCTTCCAGTACCTGAAGGGAGCCTACAGAAAAGATGGAGAGGGACTCTTTACAAGAGTATGTAGTGACAGAGGCTAGGTTTAGATTAGATGTTAGGAAGAAATTCTTTACTGGGTGGGTAGAAAGGCACTGGAACAGGTTGCCCAGAGAAGCTGTAGATGACCTAACCCTGGACAGGGAGCACCTGAGCAACCTGGTCCAGTGTAAAGTGCCCCTGACCATGGCAGGGGTGCTGGAACTGAATGATCTGTAAGGTCCCTTCCAACCGAGGCCATTCTATGATTCAAAATGAGACAGCAGAAGCTACTCTAGCAAATGCTATACAGCATTAACACAACATATAAATGTAATAAAAAAACTTTCATTTTCTTAAGAAAACATGGAAGGTAGGTGAAAAAAAAAATCAGTAAATTAAGATACAGAAAGTAAATTTGTAGAGGACAAAAAAATTGAAAAACACATATATATATTTATATGTAAGGGTATACTAGGAAGTACATATATTTAACAATACTCAATTTACTTAAAGACTGTTTAAGCCCATATGGTGTCAAGGTGGAACTCAAACATAACCCACATTCAAATGCTTTCCCCATACAACTGCTGTTTCAAGCACCTGTACTTATCTGCATATTTCCTTGTAAATTAGAGAGAAGGTAAAGACATTTATCCTTGGAATACAACTATATGCAGTAATCATTTCTTGCTTTCTAGGTATAATTTTAAATAGAAGATGTAAGCAAATAAGAACTATAAAACCCAATGACTGAAAACCTGAAATTTAGATGCTAATGATTCTATTTAGTATTCATACAGAGCTACTTAGGAGTTTGCCAGCTGTACCCTGTGTGAGTACTGCTGACACTTCCATGCTTCACGATTCAAATGTGTAGTTACGTTTAGTCAAACATGGCTCTCACTCCAAGTTAGCCAGCCTCTTAACACATACAACTTTCAAATAAATTCAGCTGGAACTGGTACACCTCTCCTTCTCACAGCACAGAGGTTGACATGAGACAGTAATGCATCACATTATACTGGGTCACATTTTCATGTGGTTAGAAGGAGAAACAAACCCTTATTCCAGTGATTTTGCGAATTCTGCATAGTCGATGTACCCATCGTTGTTCTTGTCATCATCTCTTAAGACATCATCTATTAGACTAATTAGCTCTTCTTCCTTCATTGCTTGGGTATGCTCACCACCTTCCTACAAAAACAAAACCACATTGAACAGTTTAGCAGACTTTCCCATCTAGTGGCACATATGACAGATTACTGACAACTAATTTTTTACTAAGCTGTTCATGTTTGGTGCCTAATTTCACATTAAGTTTTATGTAATCATTTGCAACAATATAAGCAAATCTCATCAGATGGAAGCTTTGAAGTCAAAGTTCTCTGGACTTCAGAACAAGCATTCTGTAGTCAACATTCTTGGTCAGAAGATCCAAAAGCTGAATAGCACAATGTATAAAGAGGGACAATCATCTAATAGATGTATTCTTAATTAGGATCTCGATGTAGTATAGACACTGTAGTTTCTATACAGTACAGAAACATCTTACAGTAACACAGAAGTGAAAAAATTCAGCACTGTAGCTCAAAATACAATTCTTAGTAACACCCCTTATGGGAACACAAAGAGGTGCCTTTGCACAAGAAACAGCCAGTCATTATTTTGTTCTTGGCTCAGTATGTTATGCCACAGGTTATTAGCAGGAAGTTGTATTATTCTGAGTTGTAACTTCCAGAAGGTCAACATGCGATAATGTGTTTCTATTGTGTTCCTAATGACTGGAAAGAGAATTTGAGTTTAGGAAGAGGCAAACCGTAACAGGTTCTTCTAACACAAATTTTGTGCATGAGGTTTTTTATAGTTTGTGTATATACAGCAGTAACAGTCTGAAGCTGAAAACAGTGTCATATCACATGATATTTCTACAAATTCTCAAGCCCAGTTTTGGATGATTTCCCTTTCTCCCCATCCCTATTCACTCTGGAGCCCTTCCTCATTCTAGAGTTTAAACTAAAATAGAAACTTCCTAAAAGTGCAATGTGACATGAAAAGCTGTGATGATGAACATTTATAAGTTCAACCAGAACTATCAGGAGGAAAAGAGTCTCATTTTCAGGCAAAACTGTAACTGCACTGAAGATGTCTGCACTGAAGATGTGTTGCAACTGTTCTGCTGCTTTTAGAGTCAGAACTGTTTCCAAACACATATGCCCTTACAAAACTACACCAACCTCTTTGTGGACATGTGAGATAGCAGTAGCAAGCTCTAACCCATCTAGCAAATTATTGCCATCATAATCATGCATTTTGAAGTAATGGAGCTGCAACTCTTGTGGAGACATCTCAGATTCTGGTTTCTCGATAACACCTTCCAAGTGTTCCATGATGTGTCTATGAAAAACAAAACCCATAACGTTTCCATCAGTTAATATTTAATGTTCTGTTTACAGCAAATTTAGCCTTTGATCAAATATTGTATGTCTAAAAGTACCCTGGACAACTAAAAGCTACAGTTTGATACTAAGATAAAGGGGGCACAAAGGTTGTTTGTTACAGGGGCTGTAGTGGCCTCTAATACTAAGGTATTAGCTAATTCTATTTCTTCTGGCCTACTTAGCAGGCTATCAAAACAACTGAAGCAGAGCCCAAAATCTCTTTTTGGCTGTCTTCCAAAGCACAGGAACTGGAGGAAGATCTTTCCCAGTCAACCATTAAGTGTTCTAGGGAGTTTTATTTTCTACTAGAACTGTTCTGCATTTATGAAGAAGCATATGAGAAAATGAACTCTACCGGTTAGGAATATGATTTTGTCTAAAGTATGCTGATATGGGCAAACAGGATTTCTGTAAGAAGTTTTTTATAGCCTAAGTAAGGCTAAAGGCTTCAGAGAGACCTTTCTAGGTCTCATATCTCTACAAATTTATCAAGCAAGCATGTCTCATATCTGGCTTTAGCTAGTCATACAACATTCTGAGAAAACAGGGTGCCCTAGGTTTAAGTCCAACTCGCATAACACTTTAGAGATAAGAAATCATTAAGAAGTAAAGTTTACACTTTTAGAACATGGAACACATACTCTTTATCTTGTACCAAATTCTTATCAAGGCGAATATTTGGATGTTGACTCTCTCCTACGTGTTCCTCAGCTAGGGCAGAGATGAAGAATGCAGCCAGACAGCAGAATAGCAAATGTGTTCTAAACATCTTTTGGGCCATTGTGATCTCCTACAAAAAGGAAAACATCCCCCCCAAAAACAAAAGATGAAAAATGCGATTTACTTTCAGCAGATTTAGAGAGTGCTCAGAAACAACCCCATTAAGTTTCAGAATAGAAGAACTTGCTGCATTGGAAACTCTTTGCAAGCAGAGAGCTCCCATTAAGAGTTTTTATGAGAGTCCCTAATTTACGGGATTATGCAGTAATTTTCAGATAATGTCTTTTTTTTTTTCATAGGAAATGTGCACACCTCAGCCATGCTTGGGTTTTCAGATACCTGCTAGAAAACCAAGCAACCGTGCCTGCCTCAGGCAGCTGTGGGAGCAAAGGTCTCGCTTACGGTATCGAAGCGGCTCCATCTAATTAGTAGCTCTATTAAGACTGAATTCCCTAAGGGGCACACGCCTTGGAAGATGCCATGCAGCCATGCATGTGCGCGCTTCACGGGCAGGTGACAGGGTACAGAGCTTCGGAGGGGCCGAGGGCGCTGCCGAGGGCAGCCAAAGCGCGGGCGGGTGGCTTCCGCTCCTGTTCTTCTCCCGGCCCCAAATGGAGCGACCTCCGGTTCCACCGGCACGGCGCTGGCCGCCAGCCAGTCTCCCACTCCCGGCTCCCCGCCCGGCTGGATCCCCGAGAAAGCGCCACCGCAGCTGGATGGGGATGGGGATGGGGCCCGCCGCCGCCCCCCCGCCCAGGCCGCAGCACCGCCGCTCCAGCACCGGCTC
>VXBT01007442.1:947668-970160 GCA_013400235.1 Oriolus oriolus
GTCAGGCGCGAGGCGTCAGGGAGTGGCGGCCGTGGCGGAATCGCCGTTCCCGGCCGCAGCCCTCGGGCAGGGTGTCCCGGCAGCCCCCGCCCCCCAGCACCTGCCGAACCCGCAGCCCCGCTGGCGCCTCCCGGGCGCTGCTGCCGGGGACTCCCCGCGGGCCGGGGCGGGGCGGGTGCGTCCCGGCGCTAAGATGGCGGCCAAGGGCTTGCACTCNCGGGGCGGCGGTGGGGCCGGCTGTTCGTTCCCTGCCGCCGCCCAGGCTCGGTAGTCCCGCGTGGGGGGCTGGCGTGGGCGGGAGCTGCGGCTGCCTCGGCTCCCGGGCTTGGGGGAGCGGGCTGGGCAGCGCCGGCTTGCGGGGCGTCGTCTGCCGTCCCGTGCCTGCGCCCCGGCCCCGCAGCGGGAGGGCAGGAGGGATGCCTGGGAGAGGCGGCGGGAGCTCAGGAAGCGGCGCTCAGGAAGATCACGCTGCGCTTCCTCTTCGTGTCAGCGCTACCGAGCCGGACGGGCAGCCAGGGGCGGCNCGGGCAGCCAGGGGCGGCTGCCGAGCGCTCGGGATGCCGCCCCCGCCGCGGTCAGCACCGGGGCGCAGGTGGCGGCTGCCCCGCTCCGAGCCCGCCCTGGGTGCAGCCAGCTCGTCTGGGCTGCGGCTGGGCCCCCCCTTTGGAAAGGTCTCTCCTCAGCTTCTCTATGCATGTCATCCTAGTTCGCTCTTGCCCCCTGCCCGGCGCTGTTCTTGGGTGGGTGTCCGTCCTCGTGTTACCTCTCTGCATTTCTGAGGGGCACTACTTTACTTAAAGGCTTTTGCATGTAAAACAGGTGTCATAAGTAGCAAATGTATTTTTTTCCTGTTACAACACACTGCTTTGCTTTTTTTTTTNTTTAAATGAAATCTCTTGTAAAAAGTGAAGCAGCCTTCCTCAGTGTGAGGTCAGCAAGTAAGTTTGTGAACAGGACCTGGTCCTACCCACGGCACTGGTGCAAAGGGCCCTGCCACTGAAGTCAGAAGAGCTACTTCTACGAATAAACCCACTTCTTTAGAGGAGTGTGTCCAGAATGTCACCCTAGATTTGAAGCTTTCTGGGGTGCCTTAAACTTCACAGTGGAAACCATGATCGGGGAGATGTTGATAGTTTAATACATGTTTACTTTTGAGGCTTTCCAAGTGTGTACATGATGCAGATCGAACCCTGTTCTGAGAACCACATGGCCAACCTTTGAACTTTAGTCAGTTTTCAGCTGCGTTTTCCCAGGTGCAAAGATCACCATGGACTTTGGGGGCATTAGTAGTTGAAGAGGTCACAGTAGTTTCTTCCCTTGTAATTAAGAGGTATAACAACAGTATGATTGCTGTAAAAACATGATTTATTAATTTGCTGCTATGTCGTCATAACTTGCTAGTTATGAAAGAGTAATGCTTTGTTATTACTACAGAGCTTCTTCCAGCAGGTTTTCTGCTTCTAGAAATGACTGTGTGTCTGGATGGGATTTTTTTAACAGTAGTATTTGCTTTATGGGGTTGTGTATATTTATTTCTTAATTGTGTATGGTCTTACCTAATTTTTTAACTTTGATTAAGAGCCTAATGACTACCTGAAAACTCTTCAGTGTGTAGAAATGATTGCATGCAAGTTTGGGGGGGATATATAGTTGAACACTTACGCTTCCAGTTATATGTACCTGTGTTCGTTTGTGCAAGTTGCAGATGAGCAAACGAGCAGGAAGAGCTATGGTTATAGTTTGATATGCAGCTGAACACTTAGGCCACAGCAGCAAAAAAGTCTAAACCACCACACAGTTGATTATTAATGCTGTATGCAGTATATAGGTAGAAGGTGGTCATAAGGTGTCTCCTGGACTGAAAATACAGAAATAGGTACACTGTTGTGTTTCACTCATTCTCGAATTTCAGACTTTGAAACATGGAATATGTATGAAATGTAGGGCTTAGCTCTTTGATGTTTAAGGATTTCCTTACCCTGCTTGACCCGCTGGTCTGCTGATGGAGGTACTGTTGTTACGAATGAAGGAACTCCAGAACTGGGCCATCATGTAAGAACTCCAAGTACTCTGGCAGCTGAAACTTTTTTTTTAGCATGATTGCCACATTGCATGATGCTTCGTGCTGTATCCAGTGCTGCTGCCTCTGAGTTTCTCTTCTGTGGAACTGTGAACAGGGATGGATTTTAATGTAGAAAGAGTTTTATGTGGCATGTTAGTTATGGCAGAGGATCAATCCTTATGTATCTTTAGTAATGGTTGTGTAGAATGTGTCTAATTTATCTTTTTAATTTTTTTTCTATGTACTTTCAGGAAAATCGTGAAAGTTTCTGATGCAGTTACTGCTATCACTTCTCTATAGTCTAAAGTATTCATTTCATGCTTGTACCTTTGTAAATAAAAAGCATCTGCCGAAATGTTTGCAAAGTTTGGTCTTATACTTTTGAAAGTGAGTTTTGTGATGAAAATTCTTAACTGTTGTATTAGTGACAATGTAAGAAGCAACGGTGCTGCCAAAATTAAAGGATTAAGGGAAAATCTTCAAGTTACAAGGAAGCATTATTTCATTTTTCCATACGAAACATACTGTTTACACTAGCTAGAAGTTAGTGAAACTTTTTCTTTTGTCTTTTAGTTCTTCTTTATCCCCTCATTTGAGTTTGTTGTGTTTCTCAAAGGTGTGTTGTTTTGTTTTTTTAATTCTGTGTGTCATCAGTATGGCAGTAAGCAGTGTTTCTTGTTGGTTGGTGTGCTTTCAGAGGACCATGGGAGTATGCTGCTTGCAGAGGCTGTGCTGGAAGAATGCTTGAAGGAAAACTTTGCCAAACTGAAGGACTCCATTCCACTGTCAGAGAAGAGTGAGCCCAAACTGAGTGAAGCTAAGCAATACCTGACCAATATCTTATGCAGAGGGAAACTAAGAGTAAGTGGGTTCTATCATCATAATTCCTGCCAACTGGGTGCTTCTTTCATATGATTATTTGTCTGACACAGGCTGTGGGTGTTGCCTGTTGATATCTGTGGATGTACAGTGCTGTATTGCAGGTGATGCTAAGGGACTGGTAATTCCCCTTGGCAGGATCTTATGTTGTGAGACTTGCTTTTCCATATGCAAAGAAATTATGTGCTACAGAGACATATCCTGTATATTTGGTTTTTTTAGTTGGAAGGAAGCAGGATACATATTTAGAATTTCTCTTGGGTGGTCGGGCGTGGCTGCATAAGGGTGCTGTCAGGCCTGCACAGCTGAGTGACCTCCTACTGCTCTTGATCTGAGGGAATTGTGCGCAACTGGTCAGCTCCTGATTGGAGAAAAATGTGCCACAAGCTGCTGTCAGGAACTTAGGAGTGTGTTGTGAGTCCAGGACTACGGCCTTGCACTGCTTTTAGTGTCTGTCAGAGAAGTAATGCTTTTATTTTGTTTTGTGGTCTTGAGTGTGTGGCTGGTAGCTGCTTGTAAACTCAGTTGCAGAGCTTCAGGAGTGTTTTAATGCTCTGCTTTGATGGCTGCTGCTGCGTTGGTGTCCTTTTACACACAGTTGCATAACTGGGTTTAGATATAAATGAATTACAACAGTCTGTTCTAGACTTGTGTTACTTTTGGTCCTGGGATTGCCAGGCTAGTTTAGTTAGGTTAGAAATGTATATTATACTTCTACCATGTTAGTTTCCAATGAGCGACATCAGCCTATTTAGAAGATAAAATAGAGGGAGTAAGGAAGAGGAGTTTGTCTGACCCTCTTTCTTTATAGTTTAGCCCTATTAACAGTCAGAACTACGGAATTCTTCCAGTTCCTTGTGTTTAGTTTGGCTGCATGAATTGCCACTACTGTTTCTTTGCTGCTGGTGACTTAGATACTCATGCAGTGTTGATTGCATGTATTACAAAAATGGGTATGAAGGCTTAGGAACCTTTTCATGCTTTCCAAAGGGTCTGAACAGATGTGTTTTACTGAGGTTTCTGTTATGCATGTTTTCAATCCTTAAATGAAACAAATCTTAGCAGGTGTGTCTTCTCTTTTTTCACTATTGCATGAAAATTCTTTGACAACTAAAGAAAATATGGGAGTTTTCTCACTCTAATTAAATATATGGAAGAGAGGGGACCACTTGTCTAAAAAGTGATGTGTACTGTCTAGTTTAAAAGCAGGGGTTTTTCTTTGTGTATGTGTGTGTGTGTGTAGGTAGGCCTGACAATGCCAGCCTTTTATGTGCTCTCTGTGGCTGGAGAATCGATAGAACAGGTCAGCTGAGACCAAAGAGTTGGCTTAGAAACTGTATTTCAAAACTGAGCTCCAAAGTGGTTGCCTGACCTTCGTTGCCTGCTGCTCAGGCATGAGCTTAGCCCTTGCAGTCGTGACAGGAAAGCATTCTGAACCTGCCTAATTTGCTGTGGAGTACTTCATTCTTCCTGTCTGGTATTTCACCCTGTAAACACTTTTTCTCTCCCTGCTCCATTTCAGCCGAAGTATATGACAGAAGCTATGCTGATCCTAGGAAAGCTTCATTATGTGGAGGGATGCTACAGAGATGCCATCAGCATGTATGCAAGAGCAGGACTTGATGACCTCTCAACCAAAGATGAACCTCTGTACATGCTGCGTTTGATAACCGAAGCCTTTGTTATTAAAGGTAAAGGACCCTGTATGTGTATTTGAAATACGCTGGTTTTAGGTTGAAGCTGTTTCTCCAAGTGATTTGGTTGGAGCAGGATTAGGGCAAAGATGTATGCTGTAGAAAATCCTACTGGGTATGGTCTGTGTAGTTTTAAACTTAAAGGCATTATGGAGTCTTAGTCCATGGTTTTTAAACTTGGCTGGCTTGTAAAGAAAAGCTTGAATTTGGAAGTCTTGTGGTGACTCTTGGCTGTAAGTCAGCAACATGCTTGAACTTGTGTGTCCATTTTGGGAAAATCTAAATCAAGCCCTCGGCTGTGCCTGTGCTTTCTCTTAGAGTTCATCTACTTGTACATTTCAGTGATTTCTGTGAATTAAACAAGGATGATGTCTCCAAGTTTTAAACTTTGGACTAACAGAACATGTGCTTTCAAAGCAGGTAGTATATTTTTGCAATGCATGTCACACAGTATCAGACCTTATGTACAAACAGGAATCTCTCCTCCCCCTTGTAACTCTACAGACATTGCACTGTTTGAGAGATTCTAATTAAAACTACCTCTGTGGGTAGTGAAATTGCATTTCCTTTTTGAGTGGGGGAAAGGAAGACCCTTGTCAGTTTTTGACTTGGGGGGAGAAAAAGATCAGTAATCTTCTCCTTCATTTGCTTTCGGTTCCTTTATAAATGTTGCTCAAGTACTGCTACCTATCTACTGCTTTCTACTCTTTTCAGCATGTCCACCAGCTAATTAGGTGAATGAGAACTCTGATGATCAGATACCTTCAACTGGTATGTAAAAGAGTGAAACCAAATCAACCCAAAATACTGTTTGACTGGGCTGCTAGTATTACTGATAATAATTTGAGTCATTCTGCTTTTTTTGAAACCCTGTTTGTGCTGCTTTGCTTGCTTTGATTTTTGTTTCCTGTGGTACTGATTGAATCTGCTTCATTAATGAGCTTTTGTGGAGCAGGACTAATTTACTTGTACCTCACACTGACACTTGCATGGCATAGAGGAGCGAGTAGCTGCCAATGCATTCTCAGCAGTGTATTTGAGAGCAACTCCAGGTGCGCTCCAGAGTCTGAAGGAGATGCACTATCCTCATTGGGAACTGGAAATGACCCTTGGTGAGGTGCGAGTGTAGTGATAACGTGTGTGTGGAAATTGATGGAATAGCACTGTTGTTCTAAGGCCCCTTGTATTGTGTTGCCTACTTAACCTGCGCATGACGATGTTGGAGGTGTTTGCCTCAGAGCGTCAGGCAGTTTTTTTGGTTTCTTTGCCTGTGTGGTTTAGCATGGAATGTAACTACTGTGTTGTAAACCACAGGAGCCTCTGTCGCTGCAGAGCAATCTCTGTGCTGTTAGGGTTCCACAGTCTTTATCCTCCGTGGCGATTATTTTCATATTAGCTAAGATATCAAGGGTGTAGTAAGTCACTCAGTATTCTACCAAAGTTTCTAGCAGAAAAAAGTCCAGCAGAGTGGAGCTTGTCCAGCTGTGTTTGGAGTGGGCACTCAGTAGGATCACTGTTCCCTCATGCCATGTTCCCTCAACCTCCCACTCTTATGTTAGCACTTTGTCCAGGTAGCTATGGCAATAGCAGTGTAGATTTACGTTTTCATTTTAAAACATATGTGTCCAGGCTGCTTCTGCAGGGCAAGTAACAATATGGAGTTCAGTTATTTAAAATTCACTGATACTTGATGCTATAGATTTTTTCTTGTTCCCCTTTTTTAATTTGGTATCTCTCCAGAATTATGTTGATCCATACTATATTACTGCCTTTGGTTGAACTGTTCATCACTTATGCAATCTGGAACCTTCTTTAAAGACACCCTTGAATGCTGCTGGTAGTAAAATTTTTCCAGGAGTCATTTAGGTAAATATCCAGAAAAACCACAGTCCTGTCTATTTCAAGGCAGAAGTTAGGTTCCCCACTTAATTTCTTGTTTGCATTTTCAGAAATGGGAGAAAGCAGTTGGTTTAATAGAATATCCCTGTTCATCCAGCAGTAGTTAAAGCAGCAGAACTTTGTATCACCTCATAGTGTGAACTTGAAATGACCTTAGTTTTGTGTAGTTAATGCTGCTGAGTTGTGCCTGTATGCAGAATGGCAGCATAGGTTCTCAAGCACTCAGGATTAGGCTGGAAAGGTCATGGAAGAAAGAAAAGTCAAATAAAAGACTTATATTGTTAATGTTGACACCTATCCTTTTAATGTTGGAAATGAACAAAAATGTAACGAGAAAGATGTGGGATATGCTGGGAGGAGTTGCACCAATGAAGCCAATTGTAGAAATCCATCAAAACCAAATATGCTTCCTTAGAACACCTTTTAACCTCTGCAACACTGGATGTTGGATGTTGAGCTAAATCTCTGGAGTCTTTCTCTGTAGAAACGTAGCAGATTCATGTAATGGTAAGAGGCAGTATGGATTTGCACCCTTGTGTTTGGATTGCAGAAGCTGAGCAGGGAAAAATTTTCTGGCTTGCCTTCTCAGTAAACTTCCACACAAAGCGAGTATCAAGAGGTAACCATTGAAGTTCTTTATCAGTCTGAGGCCTTGTGCAATTGGCAAGTCACAGGAGAAATGGCAGAGAGAGCAAGATTCTCCAGTTTCTCATCTGACTGCTGCTTCGTGTTCTGTTTCTAAATCTCTGTATTGTGAGGAGACAAGTTTTGTGGGCGCTGTGAGTAGAGCTCTGACAATAGTTTGATTTTTCATTATGGCTAATTTTGACCTCTATGGTTAGTTAATAGGTGGTTGGTTTGTACTTGTCTCCTTCCTCTCTATCCTCCATGAAGTCAATCCCTCCTTAAAATTTTACGTCTGCTCAGTTCACATTACTGCTGGTAATGTCTGATGCAAGCAGCTCTGTGTTGCATAAACCAGTATTGAGTAAGTAAACTTTGCTTCTAGTTCAGTTGAGACACACTGTGGCTTTGTTACCTGGTGTTGACCATTTCAAACAAGCAAGCAAAAAAGACTTCAGAACAAAATGTGTAGCTGTCAGAGCCCATTGGTTCCCCTCTGTTTGTGCTTGCAGCAGAAACTCTGCAGAGATCTCTCTCTTTGCAAGGAGAAAATCTTCCTGGTGTAGTGGGTTAGGTCACTACCTAACCCTTACAAAGCACTGTGTAGCTCTAGCCAGGGCTTCAGCATACCTGAGCTCCAAGAAAGAGGCTTCTCTGACGTGGCAATGTTTGCTGTGCTGCTGAGAGCACGATGAGAGCTGTTCTAACTGAGGCAGGCTGTTGCCAGCCCGAGTGATGGAGACTCAGGCAGGGCTCATGTGATGTGTGGGTCCTGTCCTTGTAGTGACTGAGAGGGGCTTTAGCTTGTGGTCAGGGATGTGTCAGAGCTGCTGCAAGGGGAGTCAGCCCTGTGCTGAGGGGCTCCCTGTGTCTGTCAGGCCAGGCACTGGACTTCCTCTGCCTGGAGTGGGGTGGCCTGGAGATGGCTACCTATCTAAATTTGTGCACACGGATTCTAGTTTCTAGGATTGCACACGGTATCTAGTTTCTAAATGGATTTCTAGGGAGTTAAAGCTTTAAAAGTCCCACTGCCTATTTTTCTCCATTTCTCCCAGTCCATCCTGTAATTTTCGTAATTCAGTCATTTTTGTGTTATTATTGGCCATTTGGCAACTCAGGGTGGGTTTAATTTGTGCAACTTCCATCTGAACTCTCTGTAGAGTCAGAAGTTGGCTGTTCTGGGGTGATTCATCACCTCTTTAAATGGCGTCTGACACAGTTGAAGTGGATGGTGTTGTACAGTACAGCCTCTTTGGTGACTGTGAGAGAAGACTGTGGACTAAGTTGAGATTTGTTTCTAAATTGTTTTGTTCTTTTGCCTGTTTGTTTTTTTTTTTTTTAAACTTTAGAAAAGACATCCATTTTATCAAAAGCTGCATTGTGAGCTTGGTCTTTTTAGATCTTTGAAAATATATGGAAGAGAACAAGATGATAATGTAATGTGTCTGTAAGAAGCCTTGATCATAGTCTGCATTTTATTGTAACATATCCAACCACAGGTCTTATCTACGAGGAAATGAGACTCTGTTAGTGCAGTGGTTCAGAGCTATCTATATTTTGTTCTTGAACCCATTTTAGTAATTTAAAGATGTTTAAGATCTGTGGTGTGACACTTTTGAAAAACCAAAGATAAGATCTTGAGACAAACACTACTGGATTGAACCACTGATCTTTAGAGCTCTCCTAAGAGCTGTGAGTGGTATTTGTGAAAGCAAAACCTTGAAACTACCATGTGGGGTTTTTTTCTTGAGTTTGATAATGATAAACAGCCTGGAACCTGCTTCCGGTGTCCTGGGTTCAGCCTAGCTTGTTGTGGATTATTTTGTGTTTGTTCGGTCTTAGGACAAATTGCTGAGCTTACGTGTATTCCTGTTTCTCTTGTGGTTGTATCTTTCAAAAATTCAGTGGTAATGAGGTCTGTATGCTTGGAATTACATTGTTCTGCTTTCTCCCCATGTGAAATAATTGTTTTAGGTTTTTAATACTGGAAGTGGTTGTTTGGAGGTTCTGGTGGTTTTCTGAAAGGAATATTATGAGATCATAGAGAGATAAACAGAAGACCTGACCTTTTACTCCGCTGGTTTGAAAACTATTTCCTTGGTTTTAATAATGGTTTTAAATTGACCAAGTGAAGCCTCAAAATTTGAATAAGCTATTTTAAACTTATTTGTGATAGTGCTGCCTAATTAGTTTTGTATTTTGTTGGCTTGCACTGCTGTTAAAAATAGTAGGTTTGCATTCAGTAAATATGAGTTTGGGATTGAAGTTGTTCATTCTAGCTAATCAGAGGATGTATCACACACTTGTTCATATGCTTAATTGGAGTCTTTAATTTTGACATTTGCTTGTGTGTCATTCATTTTTCTAATATAGTTTTCTACATGATGATTCATTTCCTAGGTGAGATTTGTATTCAGCTGCTTTTGTTTGAAAATTAGAATAAAATGTAGAGTTAAAGATAGCTTTATTGCAAAACTATGTTATGGTAAATCTGCTTTTCCCTCTTCTCTAAAGAATTTGATGAAGAATTGCAGTTTAATAAATGAATTTCTTTCTCAGTGTTTCTCATAAGCTGATAAATTTCTTGTCATGTGTACTATTTTTTTAATTCACAGATTAAAATGGGAAAAATAAGCTCTCGTGTTTGGTTTTATTTAGTTCAGTGTTGGTTCATTGAACTAAATAGTGGAGAGAATTGAAAGGGAGAAAGGTAAGGTTTGTGGGGTTTTAAACTTTTTAAAAATTTTTGTCCTCTTTGCAGGAGAACACCTCTATTTTAAAGACTATTCCAGTGCTTCATCGAACTCTTATTTCAGATCCTAAGCTACTAACTTTTCTAGTTCCATTCTTTATTAAATGCTGCCAGTCCCGTGGTGCAAGGATATATTCCACTCAAATAATGTTAATGGGTTCCTGTGTGTTACCAGCTTAACTTAAGCAGCCTTACTTTTAATTAGAGTTTCCCATTAGCTTCTCTGGAATGAGATTTTTGCCCACTTAGTTTTTGGTAAGTGGGATTGTAGTATTCAGACTCTGGAGTGTTCTGGAATACAGACTGTGTGGAATGATTTTGAGCACTAGTAGTTTGAACAGTTTCAAATGCTGATCAGTTGAGTTTAGAAGCATATAGTTTGCAGGGTCATAATTTATTTCATAATCTTCTTTTGAAAGTGAATTTAGACTTCTAACTTCTTTTTGCCAGAAGCATTTTTAATTCAGGTCATTTTAATAAACCTCTTAATGGGCTGTACGTGCACTTTCTGAGCCTGTTCCTCGTTTCAGAGGGCATAGCATTTTTCGGGATGTCTTCTCCTTTCTGCAGACAGTGTTTGGAATACTATTCTGCTTCTTGTATGCCAAAAAACCCCTCCCAGTGGTTATACATACTCTTGTGCTTGAGATCTTTACTGCAGGATAATTTCTATGAGTTTTTGGAGTTCCTTAAGAAAAACTTCGTTGTAATACCTAAAAAGAGATAGTGTGTGTGTGTATATCGTACTATGTAAGTACATACCTTGTCTCGTCCACTGAGACAAGTGTAAATAATGGGTTAATGGCAGGTTGATGACATTTTTTCCATGTTCAAGTAAGTAATTTGCTTTGTATTCTTTAGGCACTAATGGAGAAAAGTAAAAGCATGTTGTAATTGCCCATGTCAAGATAAAGATGACCCATTTCTGTATTGTTGTTTAGGACCCACATGACTACAAGGAATACTCAAATCTGCTAGTGGTAAAAAAAGAGAGAATTCAGATCTTCCTGCCCTCCTTCCAGCACAGCTAACCCCATCCTCCCTAGAAGCTGGGTTTTCATGCTGCCTGCATTGCTATGACTGTCTGACCTGAGGGCAGTGTGCTGTGATGTACCCATTTAGCAGAAATGGGCAGCAGGTTGTAAGGTACGGGGGAAAAAGTCCTAAGAGCCTGAATTCCTTCCCCATCTTGCTGCATTAGTTTGAGTGTCAAGTATCGTGTCGTTTAGGCACTGTTGACATTACAGCATGTGTACCATAGGCCTTTACTTGAAATTCTAAATCTTCTATACTTTAATAATCCTGTTTAAACTGGAAGGGTTGTTACCAAAATATGTTCTGACTTCCCAGGGGTCCCAATTCACTACTGTCTGGAACCTGCCCACTTCGGAGGTGATGATGCTGGCTGAGGCACTTGAGTTCATTGAAGTGCTGAGAAGGGCAGCTAGAAAGACAACACCTTCCTAAAGCCAACACCACTGTTCTCCATTGTCCTTAGGAAATCTTCCTAATAATGAAGAAACAGAATTATACTGGGCACAAAGTTGAGATGAGAAAAGCATAGGTTTAGATAAGGGAAATGTTATCTAAGACTTTGATTTCCCTTTTTTTCATACTCATATATGGCTTTTCAGTGATAATGGGCTTCATGAGGATGATTAACACTTGCCAGCATGCAACTGTTAACCTATATGCTGCTTTTGAGAAGATACGTTTGCTTGCAGTTGTCTCTGTTACTTAACTGCTGTTTCCTCTACCGGCAGCTCTCTGGTGAGCTTACTTCCATCAGTGATTTCAGCTGCTGCTATGGCTAAGTAGAACTTAATGGGACACAGTAGAAGAGAAGAGTTTGTGTTGGGTTTTTAGTTTTGGTTTGTTTGGATGTTTTTCCCCTTTTTTGGTGTTGTTTTGTTTCTTTGCTTGTTTTGTTTTTTTTTTGTTTTAAGGGTCTGGCAGGGGCAGGGCACAAATTGTTGGAATCCTCTGATGACTACAAAAGGTTGAGATTTGCCTCTCTGAGAACTGAGATCTGTGGGAGATGGGTTCCTTCAAACAGAGCCTGAACAGCAAAATTAGTTTTCTTGCATGGCCATTAGAAAAATTGAGTCCCAGCCAAAAGGATGTATGATACAATAGGACATTAAAATTAAAATAAGACATTTTGTTGGCAGAACTTGTTTTCACTTTTGCTTGGCAAAAGATGTATCTTTTAAATGTTAATCTACATCAGAGAGAGCGAGAGAGAGACTTTGTATTATACCTGGTATGCACTTCAAAGTGCTAGTTTTCACAATTCTGACAGCAAGACAGGAAGCATGCTGTTAATTCATGCTGGCATCCGAGTAGCTGTCTGATAGGCAAAAGCCCCACTTTGTAGATGCTGATGTCTTGATAAAAGGACCTGCTATTAGTATGTTTTATTTGGGGTTTCAGAAAAGCAGTTTAAGCTTAGTCTGGAGTTGCCCTTACATTTGTGACAGTGATGACTTTGAACCTGTTGCATGTTGGTGAGTTGTGTGCCTTGGTGCCACTGCTTTCCTGCTTGGATGTGAAAGAGTTGCCTAGCCCAGCCTTGGTGCTCTTGATGCACTTAGGCTTTTCTGTTGTGCCCCATGAGCTTTTTTGTGCTGTTGGATAAGATGGTTTACCTTTTTAGAAGTAGTTTGTTTAGCACAGTCAGCTATGCACAAATGCAGCATGGGTGATACTTTGAACTTTTGAGGAGAGCAAGATGCAGGCCCCTAAATGCAGATTACTGAAATTTGGAAAGTGGAAAAAAGGAATAACTTCTGGTTCCTTTTGTTAATGTGACTTGGTTTCTGCCATGGTGAAGTTTAGTTACTCTACTCCCTTCCCCACACATAGTTGTAGGTGGTGGTTGCACACATGCGTGAAACCTTCTCCACCTTCTGCACTATGACTTAGTTCTCTAAAGCAGCATCTGGAGATGGAAGAGTATTTTCCTGTGCTTTTCTGAGCAAGTGGACCAATGCTGATAAGGTTACATGAGACAACATGCTACACTTATTTTCGCTAGAAGAAAGCAAATACAGATGTATTCATAGATGGCCTAAGCTAGAGGTAGCTTTCAGATGGCTGTGTTGTGTAGCATGGTATGTGTCCAGTGGCTGTGGGAAGATTTCCATGTGCTTGTTTGCCCTGGAGAAAGCTTCAAATGTATGACTGTCTTTTAAGTGACAGGACAACAAGCCTGTTAATCCTCGCAGGCTCTGTCCATTCTAGTAACTTTAAGTAGGATTGTCTTGAGTAATTGATATGAATCAGCATAGTAAAATGTGAATTGCCTTTCCTTTCTCTCTTTTCTGCTCCCCAAATACACATAGAGTCACAGAATCATTTAAATTGGAAAAGACCTGTAAGATCATGAAGTGCAACCGTTAACCCAGCGCTGCCAAATCCAGTAATAAACCATGTCCCTAAGCACTACATCGACATATCTTTGAAATACCTCCAGGGATGGTGACTCCTGGGCAGCCTGTTCCAGTGCCTGACTGCTCTTTCAGTGAATAAATTTTTCCTGATAGCCAATTCAGACCTGCCCTGACACAACATGAGGCCATTTTCTCTTGTCCTGTGACTTGGTACGTTGTAGAAGAGACTGACCCCCACCTTGCTATACCCTCTGTTCAGGTAATTGTAGAGTCACCTTTTCTCCAGGCTAAGCGCCCTCAGCTGCTCCTCAAAGCACTTGTGCTCCAGACCCTTCACCAGCAATGTTGCTCTTCTCTGGTCATGCTCCACCAACTCAAGGTCTTTCTTGTAGTGAGGGGCCAAAAAATTGAACACAGGATTCTAGGGCTAGTGTGATTCAGTGCTCTGCAGCTGCAATAGAACTTTCTTGCTGGTGATGCTGCTTAACTGTGGTGCAGATGAACTCAAGCTGAACAAATTCCAGTACTTGGTCATCAGTACCATCTCTCTCCCTTGTGCCCTTTCCACGATGCATTTTTTCTCTTCTGCTTCTTCCTGTTGTATTTAGACCAAGGAAAAAAAAGTAATTTCTGCAGTATGCCATGACAGCTTATGGATGTGGATGGTGTTGACAAGGTCTTTATGTGTGGGGCTGCAAGAGATTGCCGATCACCCCTGTCTTTGCTGTGCCTCAGGGCATTGCTCCAGTAGATGTATCTTGATGTCACGGAATGGAGATGGCCTCTTATACCAGGACAATCAGTACTTTATAGCAGTGGTCCCCAAAGTGGTGCGTGTGCCCCGGGGAGTGAGCAAGATGATCTGCTGTGGTGCAGAAGAAAAGTATTATAACTTCTATTTATTTTTTTCTTAAAAAATCCACCAGCAAAAAAAAGTGCCCCACATTGTAATAAATCTTTAGTATTGTATTTTATTGAGGGCGGTGCCCTCACTTAGTCTGTATGTCAGAGAGTCTCATGTCCTGTAGAGCCTACAGAAGTGTCTTGCAAAAGAGAGGGTGTTTCACACTGTGGAAGGCCATCCTCACTAGTTCATTCACTTCCATATGTTGCCGCTCATTTGTGCCTAGTTAAGTGGATTTATGTATTTATATTGTCTAGTTCTTATTAAACTAACCCTTATGAAATAGACAAGTAGCTTAAAGATTCCTCCAAAAACCTGTGGATTCCAGGTAATACTAGAAATAGGAGCACAAGTGAACAGTAAGAATGTCAGAGCTTACACTGTTAGCATGAGCTCTTCAATCAGGTAAAAGCAGTGGCAGTCTAATTGGATCTAATCAATGAAGTCCAATAACACTCAATTTGGTACTTAAATTTTTAGAAGCCTCTTTTGAGCTTTCTTATGTAAAAGCAAAATAGAAGGAAAAGAAAGGTCCCATAGGGGAAACACCTTACCAGATTCTGGTTTAATAATGAAATATATAAAGAACTGCTTAGCAGCACAGTGGGGCCCAGAAATGCACAAAGTGCTGTAGGATGGCATCAGTGGGGTTAACTTAATAAACACAAGACTTTTAAATAGAATCTAGTTTGCAGTGAGTTGGGGAGTGACCATGAAAATCTGTACACACCAAAGCTCGGGGTTGTTTCATGGCAAAATGGTTAAAATATTTGTCAGACTTAAAGGTGAGTTATGCCTTTTTACTTTTACAAAAAGTGAAGTGTTCTGAATTTGCAGGTCTTTTCTCTGTTGACAGGTAGCTGTCAGTAGCATGTTACCTAGCAGGTATTTTTGAAAAAATAAACACTTAAATATATAATAAATAGATTGTAAAGCAATGTATGCGTATAGCTATATGCATATGTTGGGTGTGCATGATCAAAATTTTTTTACTTAATATGATCAAAGAATTTTGGAGACCACCATATTACAGGTTAAAGCAAAGTTAAAAGATGTGCCATGAAGGTTAAGAGCAGCCAGTTGAGCAGGTCTGGATATGCTCCAAAGAATTAGTGTCTGTGGATTAAAGTTGCTGCTTTCTGCTATGCGTAAGATATGCAGTGTGATGCAGAGCCCACGCAGCATTGATTGAGGGCAGGGGACTGAGTTTGCATCTCAGGGGAGTGCTGGCTGCCTGCTAGCTTCACAGCCACTTGATCAAAAAGCTGTCCTAATTTTAGCAATAAACTTGAGCTGTAGTTACAAGTCTAACCAGATAGAGTTCTTGCTTTGAAAATAATCGGAGTAATGTTGTTAGCATTGGTTTAGTGCATCTAGTAAGAAAGTGGGGAGTAGGAGGTCTTGAGTCCTGCATTGATGCAACTGAGCAGCCTTCATAGGTTGCTTAAATTTTAAGCTTCATTCCCAGCTTATAGTTAGGTCTTCAGATAATTTTACTTGGGGTTGCTGGCATTTTCTGCCTTTCTACCTTTGAGACTTTTACATGAAAAATACCTCAAGATTGTAGCAGATTGCCAGGAATTTACAATAATCCTGTATAATAGGAAGCTGCAGTGAAAGAAGTACATGCAGCTTGCTGGAACAACTGAATGTGTGTCTTCATCCCCATCTTTCACGGGCTGCAGTATGAACGAATGTGTTCAAAACCAAGGGCTTCTAGGCCTTTCTTCCCCCTCTTCTATTTGCATTGCAAATAAGCCCTGCTGAAAAAATCATAGCTTAGTTACTGGGGAGATAAATGTCAAGACCAGATTGTGAATTATTTAAACTGCTGTGAATTATGACAGAAATAATGCATAGTGCTGGGTCTTGCCTGTGTCAACCTAATCCCAACTGCTGCTTGTTGAGGTTTGGACTGTTTTGCTTTCCAAGACACTGTAATGGAATAGCTTAGTTGAGGACTGTGCTCTTAAGTTCAAACCTTATCTGGCAGGGCAGACTGATGGTAATACCATCTCTAGAATGGTTTGGTTGTGCTTCTGAATTTTGTCTCTGAAAAGTGTTTAGTATTCTGATGACTGTTGATTAGTCAGCATGCACATGTATATGTTTGAAGTCTTAAAAATAGTCTCATTTCAATGCTAATTAATTTCCTAGAGCCACATTTCTGAACTAGACTGAAGGCCACGTGCTAGAAATGAAGCGCATCCTCTGCTTGGGGACAGCGACCCGGAATGACCTGGCATTCTCCAGGGTGAGAATGTGCACACAGCCAGTTTCCTTGCAGCAGCTGCTGCCATGCAGTATCTTCACACATGGCTTACCTCAAGACAAATTACTTACCTTCTGCATGTAGAGTAAAACTATTGCATGCACTTAGCTTAGCATCACACTGTCTTCTGGCCAGGCTGGCCTATGTGTGTGGCACAGGAGCACAGACAGTGGAACCTTGCTCTGCAGACTGGGGCTGCTGCTGTTGGCAGGGCTGTAAGTTCCACACTGAGATGTCTTTTGCTTCAGGTTGCCATAGGTGTGTTCAACACGTAGCACTGGGACACAACACGAGGTTGGGTTCATGCTCTTTGTGCTGTCGTGTTTCTTTGATCTCTTCTTCAGCTTGCCAGGTAGCTCTGATGCCCCTGGGCTGGGGTTTTAGCAGCTGCAGGCTAGCCACTGTTGGTGAAAGTGATGGGCTGCTGCTGACCATGAATTCTTGAACCTATGAACCCACCATTATCTGGTTGTCTAAATTCATTCAAATACAGGAGGCTTGAAGTCTGTGTAAAAAGGAAAGTTAAAAACCTATGAGAGAATTGGTACATTGTTCCTACTTGGAAGGAGGAGTGCTGCTATTTGGCGAGGTGGTTTATGAACCACAGAAAAGTAAAGCCACCTCAATCTCCTCCCTGGTCCATGTGCAGTCTCCACCTGTGCACTGAGGCTTTCAAGACCAGGCTGGGTAACACCCTGAGCTGGCCCTTCTTTGTGTAGGAAGTCAGACCATGGACCTTCAAGGATTCCTTCCAGCAGGAATTTTCATCCCATTTGTGTTGCTGAGAATCTCATACCACATGTCCATGTGCACATGGATGTTCCAGTTCGGGTAATAATATCACCTCAGAGTATTGAGGCTATATGATATCAGTGTCTTCCCTTGGCAAGGATTGACTGACATGAAAGTGGAATTAAGCCTTCATAAAATTTCCCCTTTCAAATTTCCATAAATGAGAGCAGTGCATTTCAGCTCAAGGAAGAGATTAGTTCAGTGATACGTCTTACAAACCTTATAGATTTGGGTTTTTTCTTACATAAATGCAGCTTAGATTTGGGGGCAGGGAAGAAGGGGCAAAGGTTATAGAAAGGTGATGAGCCAGAGATGAATCACTGGGAGAACTAGAGGGGGTGAATGGAAGCCTTGTCTTTATGCAGGAGAGGAAAGCTGCATTTCTATACATAGAAATTACTTCCTCTGAAGTGGGTAGAATTTGTTCTTTTAAAGAAGGATCATCTGGAAACACGTCTTGAAATCTTAAGCCTGGGCCATACTCTATTAGAAAACTGTCTCCACTATGTGATAAACTGCTATGGTATATATGTATGCATCTGTTTAAATTTAGGCACCTGATTCATATGAGAAAAATCTTAGTATAGATAAGCTTTAAGCTGGTATTCTCTTACCACAACTGATTGTGAAAAATACCCGAGTCCTTTTACCTTAACCAGTTAACAAGAAAGCATATAGCCTTATGATTTACTTGGAAGCTAATTCTGTCTTGGCAATAGCTCCACGGTTCTTGCTAAACCCAGTGTGGAAGTAGCATGCACTTTAGTGGCTTTCTGACACATTGTGGAAACTGAGTTGAATTTAAATTGCGTGTTGTGCTGCAGAGTTTTTTCTGTGCTGATAACTGAAGGATGGACAATATTTAGTGGAATTTGTGCTCTTTGTGCTGGAGGGCTTGTAAAGTCTTATCCAACTGGACTCTAAGCAAATCTTGTTGTTGGGGCTTTATGTTGTGAGAACTGAATTGGTGGCTGCAAGAGTAGGGAACTTGTGTTGGTTTTCTTCTGTTCTTCCCCTTGTATACTGGATTTGCAGTCTGCTTGCTCTAATTTTTCTTTTTGTTGCGTTTCTGTGTTAGGGAAGAATAGCCCTGTTTGGATTCTGCAGAAGATTTAGTACTCGAATGACATCAGGTCAGTGCATACAGTGTTAGAGAGAAAACCATGACTAATGTCACATTGTGTGGGTCATTTTTCCTTCTAGCCCTTTACAAGTAGTGCAGTGCAGCCCAGTATCTCTTTTAATACACTGTGTATTGCTGGATACTTACTGTGTCAAGGATCCTTTTGGAGATGTTCGTTCCCCTGTCTCTGATCGGCCCCAGCTCTGTTTCTCTGACTTGCGTGGATGGGCATGTTTGTTGTCAGTACCTGATGCTGGCAGAGGCTGCTTGCTTTCCTCCCCCGTGTCAGAGCTCAGAGATAGTAACTCCTTGCAGTGGGCTGTAGCATGTATGTAAATGGCTTTTTATCAGCCTGTTCTCTCTGTGTGACATCTCCCACGATAAACGCCCCCACACAGACTGTGTTAGGATGGCTCTTGCAGTTTGATTAAATGCTGCTTGTATATGAATGTCAGTGGATTGTACTGAGTTTTTTTTGCAGGGCCCTCGGCCCTACTTTGCACTTAAGGGGATGGTGGCTCTGAAATGCAGACTTGTTAAAATTTATTTTCACTTAAGGGGAATGACTAGAAATTCAGAAGTAGATAAAACTGAGACAGGTGTAAGAAGAATATTTGTAGGTTATTTGTTCTAGCTGTAGTGCTGGATACTTTTGGTTTGTTCTTTTGCTGTAGAGAGTTAATGTGCGTTTTTCCCTTCACTCATTACACAGTAACAGGGTTGGAAAATGTAAGCATCAAAATAATAAGAAAACAGCCCATGATATAAAGACAGAGACTTCATAGATGGACTAGAGACAAAATCTGTTATATCTGGTACTGTACAAGGTGTTCAAGAAAGGAAAAAAAGCCACAGATTGGGTGTTAGTTAAAAGCAGCAAAATGATTGTCATCCCTGTCCCACACACCCTGTCAGTTTGAAGTAAATTCAGTCCTCCTGCTCCACTCTGGTCTGTATTTTCAGAGGTGAAAGGTACGAATGTGTGTTCCTCCAAGATACAGATCTTTGAGGGAGCACACTGTGTACTTCTGGCTCGGGAGAGGGCAGAAGGAGTGGGGAGCCACCTCCTGAGCTTGAACCAGGGAGGCATTTTCTCAACCCGCTGAACTAACTGCTCATGTCTGGCTCAAATGTAGGACATGAGGTAGGGAAACTCCTAGCAGAGTAACCAAGGGGACAAAACAGATGTTGAACATTAGAAGTAAACAAAGCTAAGACTGCCTGGGAGCCTCAGGCTCCTCCAGCATGAGTGCCCAGACTGTATCGTACATCACGGGGAGGCCTGGGGCTGCCCATTGCTGCCTCACAGCAGTTTGTTGCCAAGGCTCCTGGAATGGGCAGGGCTGAGGTGCTGTGCCTCCCGGACTGCAGAAGTCCAGGAAAGCATGGCTGGTGCCTGTGGTGGGTCCTCACAAATCCTTGGCCACCTGCTGCAGCAGTTGAAATAACATCATTGGAGGGCTGTCTGGACAGTTGAATTCTTTTCTTCTTTTGTCACCTCTGTGGATCTGTGTCAGGAGCACTAGGATTTTGTATTACATTTTACATATTTGTCATTGTTATTAGGGAATGTTGTTATATATAAAATTTATTGGAAAGCATGTGCTGAACTTTTTGCAGCCTGTGCTGGGCTGCTGGGCATCAATGTGGTTGTGATTGGTGAGGACCCAAGTTTTCAAGTAGTGGCGTCTTGTAGAGATCCAGTGTGGCATAAGGACCTGTACCAATCAGAGTAAAATTGGTATGTGGATGTGTAGCCTGTCCAAACAGATTTTAAGGATGTAAAGGATGTCATAGTGTGATGCCAGACAAAGATCTGATAGCAGAAGTTTTTAATGTAGGGACCAGTAGCTGTGGATCTTCAATGAACATACTCTGTGTTTGTTGGTGGTGTTGGATAATGATACAAGAAAGAAGTTTAGTAGTACAAAACCCAGGGTTTTTTCCTTTCTTTGGAAAGGGAATGATCTTCTGGTTGAGTCTCTTGTGCCTTGCCAAGAGCTTGCTGTTTGTCCATGAGCAATCTGCATGTGCTCAGATTTTCCAAGAGAGGCCTCAGATTTTCTGACTTTGGTTCTGTATCATTTTCCAGTTAGGGGTTTTGTTGTTTGTTTTTTCCCCCTCAACACTGCTGCTTATTGAAAGCTTCACTTGAAGTACCAGATGCCTAGAAAATATCAAATTCAGTGCCAGCCTGGCACTGAATTGAAGCACCCAAGACCTATAGCCGTCTTTGGAAATATGGGCCTTAATTTCTCTGTTTGCTGATTCCTACCAGAGGGACTGTGTGTCCTGTCTTTAAGGCGTTTGAAAGGCACAGCAGGAGTGTGCAGTGGCACTGTGTTAGAGCAGCATGACAAAGATGCCTTGCATGTGTAGGAATTGTATTTTCCTGGGGGTAGCATCCTGAAAGTCATCAAAACAAGAGGGAAACTCACATGTGGAAAAGCCTTCCTGTCAACTGGTAAATTAAGAATAATATGGCCATACTGCTGTTGGTGGGCTTCAGTTAAAGAAGATGTTGCCATTTTGCAGGTTTGTCACTGGAGCGCTCATCCAACTCAATTGCCTCACGTGCTCGACTGTGTGAGAGGGAGGAGGAAGCCATGGCTTGTTTTGAGAGAGCGTGTGTTATTGCCCAGGTGTACTTGCAGGAGCTTGAGAAGGTAAGAAGAAATGTGCTTAGGGTGTTGCCTGGTGGCCTGGGTGGAATTTCCAGAGTTTTGCCACCAAAAATAAAAAATGGAGAAATGTCAAGTGATCATAGCAAGGAGTATGAGAAGAAGTTGGAAAGAGTAAAATCATTTCCAAAACAGGAGTTTAGCTGGTCTCTACCTGGTTCCTCTGAGAATGAGGTCTGGAAACCAGTTTCACCTGTGGTAAAGCACCAAATACTTAAGAGATGCACAGGTTGTGTCTCAAGTTTAGCCCTTACTAAAGAGGAACTATGAACTTTGCATGGCAAGTGCTGGCATGAAGGAGCTCAAGACATTTTACATACCTGCTGTGTAAATGATACACAGTAGTAGATACTGAGGTCCCTAACGAGCTGAAAGAAACCTTTTGGGATCAGCTATAGCAGTTTAGTTGCGAGTACTTCACCTTTTCCAAATGAACCTTGAGGAATCTAGATCATTAGAAGCTAGATCCTCCATCCCTGGAAGTGCTCAAGGCCAGGCTGGATTTGGCTCGGAACTGCCTGGTAGAGTGGAAGGTGTCCCTGCCCGTGGCAGGGGGGTTGAAGCTAGGTGATATTTTAAGGTCCCTTCCGACCCAAACAATTTTGTGATGAGTAGCAAGTAACTGCTTAGCCCGTGGTTGGTAGGATGATGAGTAAGATAAATACTGGGAGCCCTCTACTGAGCCGTGCAGATGATGTGTGCCACTGATTGGCTGGGCACGTGCAAACTTTGCCTAGCTGAGTTCACAGGACATACCACGTGCTTCTGTGCCCTTCCTTTGCCACACATTATGCTTGACATCAACAGTACTGATGGCAGTGCATGTGATCTATCCTGTAACTGAAAGGCCTTTGACCTGACCAGATCCTTCTGCTCTTCTCAGTAGCAAAGGTGTGTTCTTATCTTAGGTTTGTTTTTAATTGCATTGAAACAAGAAAAAATGAGCTTAGTGCATGTATAACAATTCATTAAGAAAGCCAACTAACAAGTGGCCTGCTCTGTTTCTCTGCAGAAAAAGATGGAATGGTTTTTTAATTTAAAGTAAGTTACTGTCCTTCCATTGTGGAGGGATGAGTTTCTGCCAGTGCTGGACACTAAATTTTTTTACTAACAGCTTGGGTCTGCAAGGAAGGGAAAGGGTCTGACCTGTAATTCATTCATTCATTCACTTGGAATCACAGAATCAGTAAGGTTGGAAAAGACTGCTGGATTTACTGAGGCAAGCCATTAATTCAGCGCTACCATGTTTGCCACTAAACCATGTTGCCAGGTGCCATGACCACATGCTTTTTGAACACTTCCAGGGATGATGATTCCACTACTTGCCTGGATAGCTTGTTCCAATGCCTCACCACCCTCTCAGTGAAGAATTTTTTCCTAATATCCAATCTAACCCCCCCCCCCCCCGCCCCCCCCCC